>CM056489.1:42014482-42197981 GCA_029783415.1 Anisodus acutangulus
AAAGTACGTACGTAGAACAAAATAGAAATCATAATTAATATAACTCATGGAACCATTACCAGACATTTGTAAGATTGTTATGCAAGTATGGAAAACATAAAAGCATATACAGTTCGTTATAATAAATTAACTATAGGAAAAATACAAGAAATCTAAATAAGCCGAACGATTTTTATAATTTTGACTAAAAAACACTCACTTGTTACGTAAAATAACAAGTGTTGGGTAACCTAATTGACTTTCTCCTTAATGATGTGTAACATTTCCTTATATTTCTAGCTACGTTTTTAATTTCCTTTCTTTAAATTATCTTGCAACTTATCAAATGATAAATGAATTATTCGTGGCCATTCTTTTCCCATAAGTTGCTAGTGATTTGTTAAATTTGTTATGATCTTAAAGTCAACAAGTACTAATTAGTGAGAGAGAAGTTCAGTAAACAACCAATCAAATGCATAAACTATCTCTAGTTAATGAGAAAATTGAGTGCTGACCTTTTCATAATGTTCTTATCCACAAAAGCCAACTCTTTTTCCATTAATTTCTAAATATATAAACCATAAAAAAAAATCTATTAGAGATAGACTTCTAGCAGCTTGTTCTCCTTAAAAGTGCTTCTTGCCGGGAGAGTAGCGTCGGAGACATCTTTATCTGAGGAGGCTGCTTCGTCGTCCGGCTCCTCATAAATGATGTTAGAATTGGCCGGATCATCCTCGGAATCAGAAAAGAAAAGAGAGAGAACGGAATCACTTTGTTTCAGTGACATATCTAATCTACATTCATATACTAAACAATTTTCTGCACGTAATAAAAAAAGTCATTTAATTTTATTTAAGCATCATATAAAAATGTCTCGTTTGTTTTCCTCTAATGACTTTCTACGATATTTAGGCAGTGAAGTTTCTGAAACAATAAATAGTATAATGACTTTAGTGCAACAAAATAAAAGTTGAGTAACCGTTTATGAAATAAATCCAAAAGTAAAATTTTTAATACTATATTCCAAAAACAAGAATAAACTTCATTCCCTCCTATTCAATCCGTCAAAAACTAAAACAAAAACCGTAAACTCTGACCCTCCCACTCCAAAAGAAAAATAACAGAACAAACAAATTAAACCTCAAAACCAAAAGGTTGATAATAAGAAGCATAATAAAAATAATAAATAAGTTAAAATGTGAAAAGAAAAAGACCATGAGTATAGCAACTTCTTACATGAGAACTGTAGCAGCTTCTGAACATGAACTGAATTAACTTGATGAATGATTATATGTATATGAAGTTCACTTTCTTATAAGCACCAATTAGTAGCTAGCTGTTGGGATGTAAGTTATCACAGCCTATATAAAATAAAAATTAAGTTATAATAAAGTCATTGTTTTCGGTAAAAATTGGGACTCACTTGATGTTGAAGCTTAATTTAAAGCTTAGCAACTAATAATAAATTTTTATAATAACAAAAATCAGAAGTCTGTGTGCCGTTACAGCTGAGAAATAGGGTTGTTCATGGGACCTTATATTTTCGCTACGAAATGTCGTACTGCATCGGTTATGTAGGTTTTGAGACTTAGGAGGATGACGATGATAGTGATCAAGTCATGTCATCTACCTTCATTATCTTCTTTTCTTATTTGATTTGTTGTTAAGGTTCAGATTAATAATACCCCTATGATAATAACGGAATACTTATTCCGTTCCATAATAAGTATTACTTAGTCAAAAACACACATATTAAGAAACCAATCATGCAATATGAAGTTTACCAAACTATCTCTATTTAATAAAATAAATTACTTTTTCCTCTTGATAAGAGCATGCATGAGTAGTAGTTATTTATGTCTTGAATAGAGAAATTACCAATAAATGTTTCTTGAATAGAGAGCTTGCTAGTTTTTGTCTAAGGGTATAGTTGGAAAAAGTAGTCAATTTATGTTTGAATTCATAAGATGACACTTATTTTAGGATAATTTTTATATGCTAAGGTGACACTTATTATGAGATGGAGGAAGTAACAAATTAATGGGATTGGACTAGCTAGCAAAGGCTCGGTGGAGGCCGGTAAAATCAGAAGGATCCAGAATTTTATGACTATCGATTTTGAATTTTAGGATAGGATAACAATTGGGTTCGAAATAAATTATTTATACATATTAAGTGAATCTATTGACATAAATATAGAGTCTGGGATAATTAATTATGATGACAAAAAAGTTTTAAAATTGAGTGGGAGCAACTCAAGTTTTTTTTATTGAGTGGACGTGACAAAAATTAGATTAGTGATTAGTGAGTTTTGACTCATTTTCAAACTTGCTCCCCAGTTTTATTTTTTACACTTTAGCCCAATCAATATAAAACCCTAAATTACCTAAAAGGGTAAAAAATATCACGCGTGGGATTATTGTCATCGACGACGCTCTTCATTCTTCCTTCTTCTTCTTCCTTATTTATTCATTGTTGTTGCTCCTCCTCATTCTTTCTTCTTCTTCTTCCGCTGTTGTTGTTGTTGCTGCCATTGTTATCTTCTTCCTCCCCTAAATCATTGTTCTTCATTTAGATAAAAAATCGAATCCACCCGATTTACGTAATTTTTGGACTGAATTTGATTTGTGGAGCACTGGGCATTACTTCATTGGTGATTTTCACTCATTTGATAAGTAAAACAATGCTTTTTTATTTCAGTAATTCATCTGGGTATAACTGTTGATTTTCAAAAAATTTACAGCAGTAGTTTGAGTTATTGCAACAAGTGTTAAAGTTGTTGTATATGTGTTTTTGAATTTATTACAATAGCTATTGTAGTTGCTCCCAGACCCCACGTTGTGGGATTTCACTGGTATGTTGTTATTTGTTATTACCAACTGTTGTAGTTGCTGCAATAATTACAACATATTATGCAGTTGTTGCAACAATTGCATAATTTGTTGGACATTTTCTACAGGCTTTGGACGAAATAGAACCCTAAAAACTGAAGTTGCATCCAACGGATTAGTGAGTTATTGCAACAATTGCATAATCTGTTGTTACAAGTAGCTTAGTTGTTGAGACAACTCACTTATCTGTTAGATGCAGCTTATCTAATCGTTGGATGAAATAGAACCCTAAACCTGAAGCTGCATCCAACAAATTAGTGAGTTATTGTAACAATTGGTAATCTGTTGCAACAAATAGCTTAGTTGTTGCAACAACTCACTAATCTATTGGACATCTTCTGCAATGTTTGAATGAAATAGAACCCAAAAAACTGAAGCTGCCTCCAACATATTTTTGAGTTGTTGCAACAACTAAGCTACTTGTTGCAACAGATTACCAATTGTTGCAACAACTCACTAATCTATTGGATGTAGCCTTTACAACTATTTCATTTTGTTATAGCTCGGTATACACTGTCATGACTAGTTTTTTTTTAAACAAAGTATCTTCAGGTGCCTCGAACATCATTGATGGGGGACTCAATAGCAATAAGGGTTGATTTCCATAGTGAATGGGTCGAGAACAACAATCAATTTATTTGGCGTTGGAAGGGTGTTGCAGCATCTGTAGAGATGATTTTCCAAAGAAATGTCGTGTATGATGATTTTATGAACCTAAACATCGCCTATTGTGAATTAAATTATGAATCGAAAGATCTTTTCATCACTTACATGCACAACACTTTTGAAAAGTAGAGGGTAATTCCATTTAAGATAACCAATCAGATTCGTTTGCGTGCTTATTTGAATGATGAAATTAGGTCCATTTTAAGGATATACATGGTTGAAAGCCCGATAGTGAATCATAATTTACACTAGGATGAATAAGATATGTTAAATGAGGAATTGGATGGGGTGGATATGGATATTCCAAATAATGAAAGTGGGGGTGACCAGATTACTATACCCGAAGTTACGAGCAATACACCGACCACTACATAATTAACACGGTCCAGCCATGTTCAAGAAGATGAAAGAAGTTTTTATAAAGGAATGTCATTCAAGAACAAGGAAGTACTAGCAACTTCATTGAAACTTTCTTGCGTGAAGAAGGATTTTAGACTTAAAAAGGTGATTAATTCGTGTATTGTGTATTTTTTATGTGTAAATTTGGAGTGCAAGTGGTGGCTGAGGGATAAGTTCTGACATAATCTGTATCAGAATCTATATAAAGTATCACACGTGTGGTACTGAGAATATTACGAGCCATAATCCACATTCCATAATGAAAGTGATCAGTGAATACTTCAAAGATAGGTTTCCCGACAGTAAAGGCTCCTCTGCAAAAGATATGAGTCATTCAATCCGTACAGAATTGGATTGTAAGGTTAGTTATTAGAAAGTTTGAAAGGGCATGTAGATTTCAAATGCTCTGACTAGGGGGACACTTGAGCACAGGTATGCAGTGCTTGATGTGTACTGTTATATGCTTCAGTCCGTAAATCCAGGAAGTAAGACGGCATTGAAGGTTGATGAAAATGGAAAGTTCAAGTACTTTTTTTGTAGACTATGCTGCTTGGATGTTTGATTTTGCACAAATGATAAAAGTTATAATCATCGATGGGATATTCTTGAGGAGTAAGTACGAAGAAGTGTTGTTGGCTGTGGCACAGGATGGGGAGAATCATATATTCAGGTCGCATTTTATGTAGTGGACAAGGAGTGTGATGCCTCGTACAAATATTTCTTTAAACAAATGAGAAGCTATGTAGATGATATCACTGAGTTGTCCATAATTTCTGATAGGCATTCAAGTATCAAAAATATGATTTTAGTTTTCTACCCTATAGCTCATTATGGTTGTTGTATGAGGCACCATGGGGAAAATAATTGAACCACCATTCACAATGATAAGGTTGTATCTCATTTTTATAAAGCAGCAAAAGTATACAAGATAGATGTGTTCAATGACCATATTAATCAAATTAGAGATATGGTACCTGAGGTCACCGAACATCTTGAATGTGCTGAATTTCATAGATGGAGCAGGGCATTTTGCCCGGAAAAGTGGTATGTTTACACCTTACTGTTTCAACAAGTATTTAATTTGTTGTAATAACTGAGTGATTTGTTTGAGTTTCTTAAACAAGTTACATGACTTGTTGGAACAACTATGTTATTGTTGTATTTTTTTATTTGTATATTAATTAAATTTTAAATTTTTAGAATAGTTGATTGTTTATTTTACCAGGTACAATATTATGATGACTAACATTGCTGAGTCGGTGAACGCAATGTTCAATATTGAAAGAGAATTTCTCATTACTGCTTTATTTGATTCCATCAACAGGAGGTTTGCCGAAATCTTTTATGAGAGGCGTATGGAGTTCATGACTTACCAACCATCTTTGTTCCTTCAATAAAAAAAATCAAAGTATGTCAACATGGGAAACAAGTTATTGGCCCATAAAATTGCCAATTACAGATTCAGCGTCACCAGTCATGGTCAAGTTGCAATGGTGAATCTGCAAATGAGATCTTGTACTTATAGAATTTTTGACTTGGACAAAATACTGTGTCCACAAAGACTTTGAAAGACGGATTTATGAGTACTCATCTCCATATTATATGGTGGAGAAATACATAATTGCATACTGTGAGGAAATTCATCCTTTGCCTTTTGAAGAATCTTGGAAAGTTCCTTTGAAGATTAGAGAGAGAAATACCTCATTCATATATTTACCCGAGCAAACCGTGAAAAAGGAGGAAAGAGATGAGGCATGATATCGGGGAATCATTTCTAATGAGGAAAAATAAATGCTCCATATGCAAAATAACTGGCCAAAAAAACAACATGCACATCCCGAGCTGTTCCATAGTTGTTAATCTTGCACTATGTTGTAATAGTAATTGCTATTATTGGTGTTTGTGAACTTGGGTTTTAAGACATTTTAATTTTGTTCTTTTTATAATGGTAAACTTTGTTGTTGGTGATTGTGAACCTGATTTATATTAGATGTTGATCTTGTTTGAATCACAAATTTATGTTCTGTTGACATTTCAGTTGTTAATGAATTGTTGAACAATTTTCAACTTGTAAGGAATCTGTTGCAACAACTTTATTACTTATTTTCCAATAAGTGACATGCCTTGTTGCAACGACTAGTAAGTTATTGAATATATTACACCAAATGAGAGTTTTTAAGATGTACCAAATCTATTGCAGCAACTAAGTTACTTGTTGGGTGTTACATCCCATATTTTTATACGTTGAGTTGCGGTTTAAGTTAGTTAACATAAGTTCGGAGAGTGAGAATAAGTTTTGTCAATGTAATACCCAATACTTTCAGGCTATGGTTGAAATCACTCAACGTATGTAAGTAGACCTGAGCTCCGAAGAATTTTTATCATATTAAGTGTGCATATCAAGAGCCCCGTGTATAAAAGGATGAAACGCCGAAATGATTTAAGACTTAAAAGTGTGTTGACGGTGATTGAAAATTATATTTTGTATATTTTAAAAGAGGCTATGGACTAGTGGTATATCACATGATCACGCTAATGAGTATATGAAATGTATTAAAAATAATTTGATATTTAAACAAATGAAGATCAAGAAATTAAGTATGAATGTGATTGGTTAAATGCTTAATTGTAGTGGAGATAAATTATTGAATTAATTAATGAATAAGTGTTGAAGGACAACACTTTTCCACGTGATAGTGAATTAAAAAAAAATTTAGTGACTCATAAATGAATGTTGAGTCAAATAACATTTAGATCATATGGCTGCCACGTGTAAAGGCAAAGCTAAATGTCTTGGACTTAAATTCAACTTGCTTTGCACTTTAATTAAGCTTAATAAAAGAGTTGGTGTACGTTCTTAACATATATTTCACCCAACTTTCCTATTTTAGATCTTAGCTAGAAAACGTATGCAACAATTTAATTAGATCTTTCCATTTTAGTTTTTTCTTCCATTCAAGAGGATCGAAGGTTACTTCGTAGTGATGTAAGGTGGAAGGAGGGCTAGTTCATAACATTTAATATTAACTTGTAAGGATAGATGGTTTTACCATTGTTGACAGAAGATCGGAAATAAAGGTATGTAATGGCAATCCTTTATTTTTGGCATATTTTCTAGCGATTATCAATTTTTCAAAAGAAGTTTTAAAGAAGCATTATATTTTTACTATTGTTTGTCCCATTGTCGGGAGTACTTTTCTATCATATCTTGTATAGGTTGGTTTGTAAAGTTGGTTATATGAATTTATCATCTCTCGTGTACCTCCTAGAAGGAGCGTGACAAAAAGAGTTACGCATGTGATCGACCAAATGTCGTTCTAAAGAAAGAGGAGAGCCTTACTAGTTAAAGAAGCCAAAGGTGCTATTACTATTTTCGTAGATTATGATTACCACCAAAACGTTCCGAAAGAAACTCCTACTCGTAGAAGATATAAATATGGTTGCTCTCAATCGTTGATGTTGTGGTTATTAGTAACTCTTGAAATTGGTCCCATGATCATCGTATGTTCTTTGTCAAATGTGCTTCTTGTTTTCTAATAAAATTATCAAGATTGTTTCCTCGTCGGAGTTGTTTAGCGTTTCGTTACCTTTGTTATACTATTGAACCTATGATCTTTCAATTTTCCTTGTCGAAAGGGTTCCTTGTGTTCTATTGAAATCCATTGGTTGGTTTTTGTCGCACCCGTTTTTCGACCCTGCTCGGGTCAAAGCGGAGCGCGGACGTGTCCGGTGATTCCTGGGTAAAAAGGGTTGAGGAGTCGCCACCTAATTATTTTTACAGTGAATTAGGACACCTAAATATTAAACTAAGTGCTGCAATGTAAACTCCAATTTTAAGGTCTGCGAAACTAGCGAGATTCTAGGTAAGAGTTCTTTATTATCCTAAAGGGAAGGGGTTAGGCATCCTTTAAAATCCGCTAAGTTGCGGTTATCCGGTCAAACTCAGGTTAATTATTGCTAGAAAAATGCATGTTTGATATATGAAGTTAAAGATGTTTGCAAATAATTAGTAAATGATGCATTTTTTAAAAGAAAGATACATGTAGAGAAAAAATATGCATTTGTATGGTATTTAAAGAGAAATACATGTAGAGTTGGAAAAAATATGCATTTGTCAATTGAGAGTAGAAACAAAATTATTTATAACGCCAAAGAAGCGAATCTTTCGGAAATCATCGAGTTGCAAAAATACTAATAAAAAGATAAACTTATTCGGTATGATTAATAAAGCAAATAAAAGATGACAAAAGTTGTTTTGAAAATCTTGAATACGCGTGACGAGCCTAAAATAAATAACTAGCGAAGGGTTTCTAAGTTTAAACTAACCTATGAATTAATCATAAGTTTGCCTATTCTAAGCATTTCAATAATTACATAAGTGCGATAAATAATATTACAATACAAAGCAGGATAAAAGCTGAATTAAAGGAAGAAATAAAAATAAATAAACTCCGAGGAATATTTGTCTTTATTTGCTTTAATCCCTGCAAGCTGTCAAGAACAAACGGTTAGAAACAGTTAAATACATATAACTTCATATCCGTATTCAAAACAGTGAATATTTTGATCACGGAGGGCTCAGACTTAAATTTTGAAAAGAACATTCCAATCACGTCGTGGCTGCAAACATATGACTAATGTGGTTTATTTTGATTGCCTCGCCTACTAAACGTGTTGGTCTCTCGGGTGAAATAGAAAAGATCACTATAATCACGTCGTGGCTGCGAATATATAACTTGTTGGTTATTTTAGTCACCTAGCCTACTAAACATGTTGATCTTGGAAAAAGGTTTAAGCCTCATCATTGCTCAGAAGTTATATTTTTCCGTCTTTACAACTGTGGAGGCCTCAAAATCGACGGATATTTTTCATCGGCCAGTGTAGTATCGTGTTCAAATCAGTAAAATTTAAATGAAACAAGAACAAGACGGCAGATGGTAAAACAGTAAGCAGAAAATAATTTCCGGAAGAGACGCGGTGTTTAGTTTAAAACAGTAAAAACAGTAAAGTATCCGTTACCCAGATACTTAAAACAGTGCTGAAAAACAGAGAAATGAAACGAAAGAAAAGCGCGGCCTCGAATTCAATTTCATCGGCCTTAATGCAATATTAATAAAGCAATAAAACAGTAAAAGAAACGAGCAAGTGAGCAATTAAAGTATCCAACCCAAATTCTGAAATTTTGGAACCGAAACAGGATTAAGAAGTATTTATGAAAAAATCCGACCCGGATCATGAACAGTGACCCAAATGAAATCAGAAATTCAGACTTTTTCCAGATAACCAGCAACAGATATGAAAAAATGCCATAATCTGGAAATATACCAAGACCGGGTCAGTGACCCGACCCAAATCAGATTTTTTTCAGATAACCAATATACAAGATATGAAATGCAAGAAATTTGGGAAATCCAAACCGGGTCGACCCGACCCGGGTCAGCAACCCGACCCAAATCATGTGTTCAACCCGAAATCAACTGATTTCATCAATTTCAGATAACCAATAATAACAACAGAAACAATGCAAGAAATTTGGAAATTCAAACCGGGTCGACCCGACCCGGGTCAGTAACCCGACCCGAATTGGAGATTCAACCCGACATCAATTAATTCCATCAATTTCAGATAACCAACATACAAAAAATATGAAATGCAAGAATTCTGAAAATATTACTCAAACTGGTCGGCTGGGCAGTCGATGTTTCTGCCCGAATCGGAAACTCAACCCGAAATCAAATATTCACCAAATTCAGATAACCAACATACAGGAATATGAAAATGCAAGAATTCTGAAAATAATACCCAAACTGGGTCGACCCGACCCGAAATCAGTGAAAAACAACAAAAATGCAAACAGATTTTCGGACTCGTTTTTTTTTTCAAAAACCGAATAGAAGTATTTAAAACCCATGTTCAAGAACGAAACTCACCTCCTTTCTTTCGAATCTTGGACCTATTTCGGACTTGTATCTTGAACAACAAAGAAGGCAAATGCTTTAAAATCAAGAACACAACAAATATTTTATGTATATATGGAATAGTCTTCCGAAAAATCCTTTGAAAATTTGTTTTCTCTCCCCGAAAATCTCCCCTCAAAATGAAGAACAACATGGGGTATTTATAGGTGGATTTCCCCCCCAAGAACGAGTTTGAAATTTGAATTAAAGGCAAAAAATTCTGAATTTTGGAAGCGGATTTTAGGGGTATGGGTATGGTGAAGTGATGGGAGGGGTGTGGTGGTGTCAGGGTTTGGGGGCAGGGTGTTGGTGGTGGTAGGGGCGAGGTGACCGGTCGGGCATGAGGGGTATGGGGTGTGCGGCGAGCGGGTAGGGTTTAGGTTTTTTAGTTTTTTTTTGTTTGGTTTGGGGGATTAAAAGAGGGGGAAAATGAGTTATGGGTCGGGTCGGTCGGGTTGGGTCAGGCGACGGGTTGGTCGAGTGGGTCTGCGGAGTTGGGCTCGCAGCTTTTGGGTTGTGGGAATTGGGTTGTGATTTTGGTTGGGTTAAAATGAGAGAGCCGAATGGGTTAGTGGGTATTGGGCTGGTGGGAATTTAATTGGAGAATAAGAAAGGGCGTTGGGCCGGTCTGGTTGGGCTTTGGGAATTGGGGGGAAATAAAGGGGAAGGGAATAAGGGGAATGGGTTTGGGCTTGTGAATTTTGTTTGGGTAGAACTTGTATTGGGTGGGAAAATAAAAATGGGTTATGGGTTTAAAAATATAAAAGGGGTTTAATATTAAATAAATAAATATATATTTTTTGTAAAAGATGTGAATTATTTAAAATAACGTAACGATAGTAATAAAAAATATAATATTTGCGAAATGTTTAATGCTTAATAAAAAAATGGGAACGCGATGCAATTTTGCGAAAATAAAATAACATAGAATTTTCGGATAAAACTTATGATTATGATAAAAATGCAAATGATATAAAAAAATGCGAATAATAATAATAATAAGAGGATATACACATATATGCATATATTTTAAAATTATTTTAAAAGTGTCAAAATATTAAAAATTACGAATAAAATCATAAAAGATGGGACAAAATTGGGTGTCAACAGTTTTCCTTGTCGGGATTGTGTCTCATATCTCTTGAGAATCGTTGTTATATTATTGACCTTGAGCTCATCATAAATTGTAATGTTAGTTGTAAATGAGTTCCATAACGATTGACAGAGGGTTAACGACATTGTCTCACCCCGTCCTGTAACTATTGGGTTTATAAGGTCATATATATATATATATATATATATATATATATTATGACATCGAGCAGCTCTATAGTCGGCCGAGTATGACACTTATATGTGCACACCACAACAGCTAGGTACGATGACACCGAGTCCCATATTAGGGATGGGTATGACAATATCGAGTCCCATATTAGGGTCGGGTATGATAACACCGAGTCTCATATTAAAGTCGGGTACGACAACACCGAGTCCCATATTAGTGCCATGTATGATATGATATTGACATTACCCCGAAGTGTGGCTATATATATATAATTGGTTTTCAATGATATTATGCATTGCATATGCCCACAGTGGTTTTCTGAGGTTCAAATTTTCTCTTTAATCTTCAGTACTCTTGTTGCTATTCTTACTTATGTTATCTGCCTTACATATTTAGTACATTCTTTCGTACTGACGTCCATTTTCGGGGCGCTGCATTTCTTGTCCACAAGTTCATATTGACAGAGTGATGCCCACCCTCGGTAGGACCTCAACTCAACGGCGGTGTCGGAGCTCTCCACTTGTTCCAGAGGTGCTAGTATGAGTTGGTATGACATTATATGTATATAATTATGGGTATGGCGGGGCCCTCTCCTGACATGATGGTGTCATGTACTCTTTAGAGGCTTATAGACAGTTATCCTGTGTATAGCAGTCGTGTATGGCCTTGTTGGCCTTTCGGATGGTTTGTTAGACATATGATGGCATTGCCGACCCTAGTTTACATATATATATTTATATTGTTGGATCTCTTTTGTTCGCAACATGTAGGGTCATATTCCCTTACGATTATTGATTAGAGACTTTATCAGGTCATATTTAGAGTCAGATGAGATGTGGTACACTCAGGATATAAGGTACCGGTGCCGGCCACACCCCAAGGTTGGGGTGTGACAAAGTTGATATCAGAGACAGTCAATCCTAAGAATGTCTACAGGTCGTGTCTTATAGAGTCTTGTTTGTAAGTGTGTTGTGCACCACATTATATAAACATGAAGCTACATGACATTTATGAGTCTGTTACCCTTCTTTCAAATCCAAATTGTGTTGTAGATATGAGTTATAAGAGTTGGAGTTAGGACTTATGTTTGCTATTGATATATAGAGATGTTTGCGATCAGAAAGATTACAGATATCCAGAGGGCTAATACAACAACAGGTAAGGCAGTAGCAGAGAGAATTCTAGATGACGTGATCTGAATCGAGACCTTATTAGATTATGCATACCGGAGTTGCAAATTTCATGTTTGGGACCTTAAGAGTACCAGAAGGTAAAAGTATAAGTATAGTTAGTGAAGATTATAAGTATCTACAATTCAGATCGTAAAATATGAATATTGTGAGTCTACTTTTGACCGTAAAAGAAGTACAAAACACTAGCCGCACTCATCCATGAGAACTAATAGATGCAGTTTAAAAGAAGGATGGGATTTCAGAATCTAGATAGGGTTACGATAACCCAAAGCTATGGCCAGATTATTAGCAATAGATATCTTTGAATGATATTGTGAGCGTAATAAAAGTTCCCTTACTGAGACGCCAAGGTGGTGCACTCTAGAATAGTATAGTCATATATGATTACTAGAATGTCTAGAAAGTTCAGAAGTTAGGCATTTGAATCCTAGAATGGATAAGTACTAATCTTAGTATGATTACCATTCCTAGTAAAGGAAGAGCACTAGGTGATCTGAAGAACAAAGTGAGATGAAGCTAGGGAAGCTGAAAGCGAAAGAATGCCCTGTTGAAGTTTTTCATAGTAGGGCAAGAGACGAAAATATTAGCAAAAGAACAAGTAAAGCATTACGAGTAAGATGTGATAAATGGGTGATAATGGTAAGTCCGAGTATGCTAAAGATGACAGAGTTTATAGTTAAGAAAAATAGAAGACAAGAGAAGACGAACACTTGATACATATAGAGCTAGTACGAAAGATAAATTAAGATAAAAGACATTATTCAGGGGAGGTTAGTTGGAACATAAATGTGAGCACGAATTGACGAATAGTTGGTAAGACATCATATGATCGATATTTTAAAGGTGATTGTGGGAAGTATAAAATGAATGAAAGGCTGCCTAGATCGCCTCTGTTCAACTCAACAATATCAGTTGGAACAAGCTTTGCTAAAATAGAAATGTGCGAGCTTTCACGGAAATACAACAATTTAGAAGATCATATTGTGAATGGGCTAAGATGGCAAGTTAAGCATAAAATTTTACGAGAATGAGAATTTAGGAAGCTAGAATATGAGATTGCAAAGTTGGAACCCATCCTAAATCTTTCGCTCCTTAATTAAAGTGGGAATAGATTGATATCTGTCATGACCCCCTTTCGAAAATCGTGGTGGCACCTACATAATCCCACCACGTAGAAAAATCAATCCCAAGTCCCAATCATTCTCAAGACATGATATATATATATATATATATATATATATATATATATATATATATATAAAAGTGGAAGAAATGCGGATACCCTAAACACGATCTCATAACATAAAAAATGGAAAGAAGTGATAGTCTGATACATCCAACCAATGCCCCCAAGAGATCTAGTTTGGGCATACAAGAGCACTAATAAACCATAATAATCTGAGGAAAAGGGCATGCAGGCCAAAACTGAAATACATAGTCTGAAGTGTATCTCTCAAGTAAGAACAAAAGACCATAAGTAGAGGAGAGTATCCAAGGCATGCTGGAAGGAGCATCCTCACCCTGAATACCGAAGATCACAACTCTGACTCAACCACGTGGTCCTACAGAGGTGGAAGGTACTGAATCTACATCCAAAAGGAATGCAGAAAGTGTAGCATGAGTACATAATGTACCCCCGTAGACATCATAGTCCGACAATGACAGAAGATACATAATCAGAGATAAATATCAAGTTGACACCAAATAATCCTATACTAACAGTTCAATAACCCAAGTACATCACATAGTCAACATGTGTTCACAAAGTTCAATAGTATATCAGATATCAATAGAAATAAATAAACCTTTCAAGCTCAGAATTCAACCATGGTACTCATAATCACTCAATACATAGTTCATCACAATTCATCAATGAAATGGCATAAGTATGTATGATATGAATGCAATGGATATGCAATATACCTTTATCAACCTGGTATACAATACATCAAGGTTTAATTATGATTCGTACACCCATGGGGGATTTGCAAAGTCCATATACCACTCATAGCTAGATAAAATTCCATACATGAATATGACTAGAGCCTATGACTCATCTGTCAAGCCTCAATCATGCTGCAGGCGTGCATCTCCGCTTCCCACATATCAATATCATCTCAAGTTCCATAGTCTCATATTACTCTTACCTTTTCGGTCTCTTTGACCACGTCATATCCATACTATTGACTGGTGTAGACACACGAATAGGAACATCAAGTAGATCACACCACATCTCTAATTTAGCAGAAAAGTAGCAGACACATAAAAAAAAGTAGATCTTGGATCAAATAACATAGTAGTAGCTTGATGATCGACTTAGATGATACTTGTAATGACTCCGATGTCTCAGCCTCAATCCTACCAGGGAATATATAGCAATTAGTGCACCCTACCTCAGACTGAGTACTCTGCTGGCCACCTCGGCCCGAATGAGCTCCACCTCTCTCCGATTGGGATCCACCACGACTATATTGATGGCCACCATGGCCTGACTGAGATCCTCCCCGACTAGTTTGACTACTACCTCTAGATGTATGTGCTGGGGTCCTAGGAGCACGAGAGCCCCTCGAAAACTATTTGAGGCAATCTCTCCTGAAGTGCCCAACCACTCCACAAGTGTAACAATCTCGTGCCGCTGAGGGCTGCTGAATAGAGATAGATGAAAACAAGTTGTCATGGTCTGAATATCTAGACTGAGAACCCCTCAATGACTGACCCTCACTACGTCCATCAATAATCTGAAGAGCTACCTGAATCAGTCAACTAGGCTGCGACTGCTAACATCTCCCCTGATACCATAACCATGAGAAGTAGAACTACTGATCTGTGCAAAGCACCTAGCTCTCTTATCCGGCTCATGTCTGGGCAACTTGCCCCTCACAGACTCTACCATCCTAGCAGACTCGACAACGGTCTCAAAAGAGGCTCTAGAGGCCACGAACTGCAATGTATCCAACTGTAGTGGAATAGACAACCATCTAATAAAATATCTCACTCGCTCTGCCTTAGTAGAAACCAGCGGTGCTGCATATCACGATAAGGAATGAAAGCGAGTATCATATTAGCAAACTGTAAAATAGCCCTGATCAATCTTCTAAAACTCATCTCGCTTTCCCAAGCGCAAGATCAAAGGTACATATTTCTCAAGAAACACTCTGTAAAATCAAACCCGTATCAACAGAGGTGTCCTTACGAGAAAATAATCAACATATGTCATCCATCACTGCTCCTCTAAACTGAAGGACCACAAAACGGACTCCATGAGTCTCAACAATACTAAGAGTATGCAACCTCTCATGTATGCTCACTATAAACTCATATGCGTCATCCTCAGGCTGACCAAAGAACTTTGGAGGCTTCATGTTTGAAAAGTGCTCTCAAATCTTCCACTTATCACGGGTCATAACTGTCCCACCAATAGGTCAGGGATCGAACTTTGGAGCATGAATCTAATCTATACGGGTGCTAACACCACTGCAGGTTGAATACCAGGTGTACGAAACTCAAGGGTCTGAGTCTGCCCCCTCTCGCAAGAGTCTAAAAACCACCCGGGGGGAGTAGGATGTACACCTGTGTAAGCAAACCCATCTAGAACACTCAACAACCAGACCATTGTATCCTAAAGGACTAATGTAGCAAAAAATCTAGGTTGATCCCACCTCCTCTTCTAGCATATCATCCTGAGGCTCGATATAAAGCTCTGGGGACTCTGACATAGCACGAGCATGAACAAATCTCTATGCTCTTCCATTAGCTGGTGCTGCTGCTCTGGCTCTACCCAGGCCCCGAGTGCATGCTCTACCATATCCATGCACGGCCGGTGTCGGTGTCTGGGCCTTCTCTCTCACCATATCAGCACTAGTCCTCACCATCTATGAGAGAATAGAAACAAAGGTTAGATACCAATTTTATTCAACTTAGCATGAAAGGAATGGAAAAAAGTGAAATTTTCTAAATGTCCCATAGCCTCTCGAAGATAAGTATGGACGTCTCTGCACCAATCCGCAAGACTCTACTAGATATTGCTCTTGTATTTAAGACTATTTAACATAGGGCTATGATACCAATTTTGTCATGACCTTTTTTCGATAATCGTGATGACACCTACATAATTCCACCACATAGGCGAACCACTCCCAATCATTCTCAAGACATGATATATATATATATATAATGGAAGAAATACGGTAACCTAAACACGGTCTCATAACATAAACATGGAAAGAAGTGATGGTATGATACATCTAACAAACGCCCCCAAGAGATCTAGTCTGGGCATACAAGAGCACTAATAAACCATAACAATTTGAGAAAAGAGGCACACATGCCAAAAATGAAATACATAGTCTGAAGTGTGTCTCTCAAGTAAGAACAAAAGACCATAAGTAGAAGAGAGTATCCAACGCATGTTGGAAAGAGCATATTCACCCTGAATATTGAAGATCACAACTCTGACTCGGCCACGTGGTCCTGCAGAGGTGAAAGGTACTGAATCTACATCCAAAAAGAATGCAGCAAGTGTAGCATGAGTACATCATGTACCCCCGTAGGCATCATAGGCCGACAATGACGGAAGATATATAATCAGAGATAAATACCAAGTTGACACCAATAATCCTGTGTTAACAGTTCAATAACCCAAGTACGTCACATACTCAATATGTTGTTCACGAAGTTCAATAGTATATCAGTTATCAATAGAAATAAATAAATCTTCCAAACTCAGAATTTAACCATGGTGTTCATAATCACAATACACAATTCATCATAATTCATCAATGAAATGGTAAATATGTATAATATGAATGCAATGTACCTTTATCGACATAGTATACAGTACGTCATGGTTTAATTATAATCCGTACACCCATGGGGGACCCGCGAAGTCCATATATGACTCTTAGCCAGCCAAAATTCCACACACGAATCTGACTAGAGTCCATAACTCATCTGTTGAGCCTCAATCATGTTGTAGGCATGAAACTCCGCTCCCCGCGTATCAATATCACCTCAAGTGCTATAATCTCATATTACTATTACATTTATGGTCTCTTGGATCACATCATATCCATACCACTCTCACATCAAATTATAGAACCATAAGTGTATGAATGCAAAGACAAAATAAGGCAAGGCATCATGATATAATGAGATGCAATCAAGTATAGAGATGATATACCATATGCTTTCATGAATTCCATAACACATAAGCAAGTCCAAATCAAATCAGTATATCATCCGAAAGCATGTCTATTGAGTAAACAAATAATAACAAATATGACGATAAACCCACATATGACGACAAGCCTAAATAAACAACAGTCATAACCAACACGAGGCTCGTTCCCCAAACCTCATCATCATAGTTCAACACTGGTATCCACTCAGACGTTCATCACAACCGGCTGAGTGGGACCCCCAAATACGCCTAATACCCCTCAATATTTATAACTAATTACGTACTTCTATCGGAGTCTCGAAAAGCTAAATTGTACCCTACCTCAAAGCCAAACATGTGTGCAACAAAATCAAGCCTCTGAGATAGCATTGGCTTTCCTTTACGCCTCATGATTGTCAAAGTCTATTCACGCGTATTACATCGTTAATATAAAGCTAACACAATAAAAACAAGACTTTAAATACCCATACCGGGCCCACGCTATCAAGACTCAAACTTTATTATACAAAAATCTTTATTACATACTAGGTAGTCACATCCTTAAATTAATTACAAATCCAAAACACAATTGAACCTCCTATTGAATAATAATCTAAAAACCCTAATTTTGAAACCCTAGATTTTCCCCCTTTGAAAATAAACTTCTATAGTCAAATTAAGCTTTAAAACATCATAATATAACATAACCCAATCCTAATTCATGATATCAACACTATTTGATTCACAAATCCCCATTAATAACACCCATATAACTCTGTTAATATCTCAATATGCATAACTCATCTTCCCCAACTCACATAATATGCTAAACCACCATTAAAAGAACCCATAATCATAACCTAAGCCATAAGAGAGAAAACTTATGCGGCGCTGGTTTCAAAGTTAGCTATTTGGAGAAAGAAAATCTGACCTAAAAAAATTATAAGACACCTGAACAGTACTTCCGCCCCAGTGAAATTGATTCAACTAGAGCGGACCTGCTGCAACGAAAAAAGCTTCATTGGGGCGAGAGTCACTTGACATCTCACCCCTCACCACAGCGGACCTGACTCTGTTGTGGAGGAAACCCCCAGTCCTCATTTCCCTCTTTGGTGAGCCAACCTCTCATTGAGGCAGAGCCACCAAAGCGGATGCTGGTGCCGCCGTGGCAGACACCAACAAAGGAAAACAACCCAAATCCTCAATTGAACACCCGAAACACTCCTGAACCTCCCAGACATGCTCATCTAAAGTAAACAACGCTACACACTGGCGTTTACCCTCGAATTTCACAAATAACTGAGATAAGGTATACTTTTCTAAATAATCATCAAAGATAAACCAAAAATCCAACTTTACAAATAAGGCCACATAATACATCCAATTGCCTCGAGAAATGAACCAATAACTAGATTATGCTCTAAATGACCCCCCCCCCCGAGTCTACTAGAAATGATAGAACACAGAAATGAACTCATATAGCCAAAAGTCAACTTTGAGCCAAACTAACCAACTCAAAGTTCCCAAACTTGGACTTTTCATCTGAAATTTATATAAATAGACATCGGGATTTGTGCCACCCATCCTTACACATTATAACCCTACATTGAGTCTACATGAAGGGTTAAATAGGCAAATAAGGGTCTTTAGTTAAAAATGACCGAACGGGTCGTTACAATATCTCCATACGAGGTGCGACAAAGCCAAGAGAATCGTGACTAAGCTTAAGAGATGTAAAGAGAGAACAATAAGAGAAAAGTAAGGATTATAATTGGTTTGAAAAGCATCGGTGAACGAGTCCCTCAAGAGGAATGGTATTACAATGGACTATTATATGATGGACAAGTTGCAGAATAAGAATTTCTAAGGTACCAACGTGCAGAAAGCCATAGATATTTGGGTATTCCTGAAAATTTTACATATGAAAGGCGTTATGAGATTCGGTAAGAAAGTCAAACTTAGCTCGAGATAGGTAAGACCTTACAGGATCATTCGGCAGATAGGTCGAGTAGCTTACGAGCTAGAGTTACTTCCAAAGCCTGATTCAATCCATCCAAATTTTCATGTATCCATGCTACATAAATGCATTGGAGATTCTGCCCAAGTTATTTGTGTGAAAGATGTTCACTCACAAAGAACACATCTTAACGAGAAGATTCCAATGGCTATGTTAGATCAACAAGCTCGTAGGTTCAAGACCAAAAAGGTGACCTATGTGAAAGTACTATAGAGGAACAAGAAAGTCTAATAGATAATGTGGGAATCCAAAGAGAAGGTGAAATTTAAATACCCCCACTTATTTCAGACTAAAGGCATTGCTTGAGATGCGATATTACAGTACATCTTGGCACAAGCTAGTACATATTGAGATGAGCTTTTATTTATGACTTACAATACTTATAATTGATCATCGTGTGAGGCCAAGTGTTATCATTTATAGATATTGGCCCTACGTGGCATGTATAGTGTGTTTTCTGGCTACATCCAGGTTGATTTTAGTTCAGTTTACAAAGGAGAGTTAACATTCGAGTACAAATATTTCTAAAGGAGGGAAGGATGTTACATCTCGTATTTTTATACGTTGAGTTGTGGCTTAAGTTAGTCAACGTAAGCTTGGAGAGTGAGTATAAGTTTCATCAATGTAATACCCCGTACTTTCAGGATATGGTTAAAACCATTTGACGTATGTAAGTATACTCGAGTCCCAAATTTTTTTTGTCATATTGAGTGTGCATATCAAAAGCCCGATGTATGAAATGATGAAGTTCCAAAATAATTTAAGATTTAAAGTGTGTCGACAATGATTAAAAATTATATTTTGTGTGTTTTAAAAGAGGCTACGGACTAGTGCTATATCGCATGATCACACTAATGAATATATGATATGTGTTAAAAATAATTTGATATTTAAATAAATGAAGATCAAGAAATTAATTATGGGTGTGATTGGTTAAATGTGGATTTTAGTGGAGATAAATCATTAAGTTAATGGATAAGTATTGAAGGACAACACTTTTCCACGTGGTAGTGGATTAAAAGAATGTTTTTAGTGACTCAAAATTGAATGTTGAGTCAAATAACATTTAGATCATATGGCTGCTACGTGTAAATGCAAGGCTAAATGTCTTGGACTTAAATTCAACTTATTTTGCACTTTAATTAAGCTTAAGAAAAGAGTTGTACGTTCTTAACATATATTTCACCCAACTTTCCTATTTTAGATCTTAGCTAGAAAACGTATGCAAAAAATTAATTAGGTCTTTCTATTTTAGTTTAACGTTTTGTTCCTTAAGACATGGTAAGCAACGTTTTCCTCCATTCAAGCAAATCGAAGGTTACTTCGTAGTGATGTAAGGTGGAAGGAGGGCTAGTTCATCACATATAAGATTAACTTGTAAGGATAAATGATTTCACCGTCATCGGTAGAAGATTGAAAATAAAGGTATGTAATGACTATCCTTTTTTTTAGCATATTTCCTAGGGATTATCGGTTTTTCAAAAGAAGTATTTAAAGAAGCATTATATTCTTGCTATTGTCTGTCCCTTGTCGGGGGTACTTTTTTATCGTATCTTGTATAGGTTGGTTTGTAAAGCTGGTTATCTGAATTTCTTATCTCTCATGTACCTCATAGAAGGAGCATGACAAAAAGAGTTACTCATGTGATCGACTAAGTATCGTTCTAAAGAAAGAGGAGAGTCTTACTAGTTAAAGAAGCGAAAGGTGCTATTACTATTTTCGTAGATTATGAATACCACCAAAATGTTCCGAAAGAATCTCCTACTCATAGAAGATATGAACATGGTTTCTCTCAATCGTTGATGTTGTTCTTATTAGTAATTCTTGAAATTGGTTCCATGATCATCGTACGGTCCTTGTCAAAGTTGCTTCTTGTGTTCTAACAAAAATTATCAAGCTTGTTTCCTCATCAGAGTTGTTTAGCGCTCTTCGTTACCTTTGTTATACTATTGAACCTATGATCTTTCAATTTTTCTTGTTGAAAGGGTTCCTTGTGTTCTATTGAAATCTGTTGGTTGGTTTCCCTTGTCGGGATTGTGTCTCATATCTCTTGAGAATCATTGTTATATTATTGACCTTGAGCTCATGATAAATTATAATGTTGGTTGTAAATTAGTTCCATAATGATTGACAGAAGGTTAATGACCTTGTGTCACCCTGTCCTATTCCTATTGGGTTTATAAGGTCATTCATACATCATATATACATATATATGTATCTATTTTGTGATACCAAGTCGTGTTATAATCGTTCTGGTATGACTCTTATATGTGCACACCACAATAACTAGGTATGATAACACCGAGTCCTATATTAGGGATAGGTATGACAATATCGAGTCCCATATTAGGGTCAGGTATGATAACACCGAGTCCCATATTAGTGTCGAGTACGACAGCACTGAGTCCCATATTAGGGACATGTATGATATGATATTGACATTACTTATATTATCTGCCTTACATATTCAATATATTTTTTCATACTAACGTCCCTTTTTGGGGCGCTATGTTTTATGTTCATAGGTTCAAATAGATGGAGCGATGCCCACCCTCGGTAGGACCTCAGCTCAGCGACGGTGTCGGAGCTCTCCACGTGTTCTAGAGGTGCTAGTCTGAGTAAGTATGGCATTATATATATATAATTATGGGTATGGCGGGGCTCTGTCCTGACTTGATGGTGTCATGTACTCTTTAGAGTCTTGTAGACAATTGTTCTGTGTATAACAGTCGTGTATGACCTTTCAGATGGTTTGTTAGACAGATAATGGCCTTACCGCCCCTAGTTTACGTATATGTTTATTTTGTTGGATCTCTCCTGTTCACATGATGTAGGGTCATATTCCCTTACGATTAAATTAAAGGCCTTGTCGGCCCATATTCAGAGTCGAATGAGATGTGGTACACTCGAGCCGTAAGGTATCGGGTGTCGGCCATACTCCCAAGGTTGGGGTGTGACATTGGGGTTTATCCAACAAGTGACACAACTTGTTACAACAACTATGTTGGTTGTTTGAGTTTTTTCAATAAGTGGAATGACTTGTTGCAACAACTAGGTAAGTAGTTGTGTTTTATCCAACAAGTGATATGACTTGTTCAACAACTAAGTTACTTGCTGCAATAGATTTGGTACTTGTTGCAAGAGATTCTACTTGATTCACCCATTTTTAGTGATTAACAAAGGGAATCAATGATATTTAATGGTAAATAATTGAAATCTATAATACTTAATTAATTTGATGGTACTTTAAGTCAAGATGGATGATCAACTATGTGACTATGCACTAAAACGAGTGATCATAAGAGTGATTTGATGTGAAATACTTGATTCATTCATATTTGGTGATAAACAATTGAAATCAATGATATTTAGTTATAAATAATTGAAATCAATGATATTTAGTTATAAATAATTGAAATCAATGATATTTACTGATCAATGTATATATACTTAATCAATTTGATGGTATTTTGAGTCATGACAGATGATCAACTACGTCACTATGCACAAAATCGAGTAAGCATAAGAGTGATTTGATGTGAAATACTTGATTCACCTATATTTAGTGATGAACAGTTAAAATCAATGATATTTAGTAATCAATGTATATATACTTAATCAATTTGATGATATTTTTAGTCAGGACGGCTGATCAACTATGTCACTATGCACCAAATCGAGTGATCATTAGAGTGATTTGATGTGAAATACTTGATTCACTCATATTTAGTGATGAACAATTGAAATCAGTGATATTTAGTGATCAATGTATATATACTTAATCAATTTGATGGTATCTTGACTCAGGACGGCTGATCCATTATGTCGCTATGCATCAAATCGAGTGATCATTAGAGTCATTTGATATGAAATACTTGATTCATCCATATTTAGTGATAAATAATTAAAATCAATGATATTTAGTGACCAATAGAGTGAAAACGTTGCAACAACTAAGTACATTATTGCAACAACTAAGTACATTGTCACAACAGCTTAGTCACTTATTGTAATAATTGAGAAACTTGTTGAAACTACTATGTTATTTGTTGTAACAAATTTTTTACTTGTTGAAACAGGTGCAACAAATGCTTAATTTTCTAAGCTGTTACTTAATATAATGCAACAGATAGGAAATTTGTTGCAACAACTTTACTCATTTGTTGCAACAGTTGTTTGATTATTACCAACAGATTTTTGACATATTTGAAACTACTGAACATAATGTGAAAATCTAGTGACATATTATTTGATTTTTATCCAAAAGTTGCAAAAGTTGTTGCGACGGATAATGAATCCGTTGCAACAACTTTACTCATATGTTGCAACAAGTGCATAAATTGTTTGATTTTTATAAACAGATTAGTAATCTGTTGCAACAGATTAGTAATCTGTTGCAACAGATTAGTAACTTATTTGAAACTATTGAAACAACTTAATAACATAATAATTCAGAGGTTGTACTAGTACTGAACACCAAACATACTTTTTGTACATATATGATAACATTACATAATTCATCAACATCACAGAATTCACCAATAACATAAAAAAAGTAGAAACTTAAAAGAAATTGTTCAACAGCCCGAAAACTACAAATCTTAAATAATTGTTCAACAACCCAAATTCAAGGCTCCAATACCTTATCAACTATACCCACTACTGATCTCCATTGCATCATTATCATCGTGTTGTCGTTCAATAGAGTCATCAACATTGTCATACAAGTGCAGGTAAGCAAGTGCTCTATGAATGCAAGAGAATACGAACCACATGCCCTTTTAGAGACATTGCGGGGGATATCCTTTTTCGATCAAACTCTCACGGTTCATTGAGCAGCTTTTCAGGAAAGTTATTAAACAAGCCACTCTATTTCAACAACTTAGTCCATAACTCTAACACGGGCTGCATGTGATAGAAGAAATCATCATCTGTGAAAACAGAAAAGTTGCAATCATATATATATATCTATCACTCCACCATCAATCATGGACTAGAGAGTGAAAAAATGTTTAACATCTATATTCATGATAGTTATGACCCTTTTTGCACCACCCCACGGACAACTACTTAGAAAGGGTCTGTAACACCTCGTACATTCAAACTAATCCTTGTTCATGATCTACGGATGTAGGAAACCAAAACAAGGAGTTAAGTCGAAAAACTAGTTTCAAATTCATTAGAACCATTTTCATGGTAGAATTAGAAATGGTAGACTTTGATGTAATCATGGGATAGATTGGTTGTCTTCATGTTATGCCACAATAGGTTGTAGAACCAAAATTATAAAATTCGAGTTTCCCGATGAGCCAGTCATAGAATGGAAGGGTGATGCAGTAGCACACATGGGTAGGTTCATTTCCCATCTCAAAGCCAAAAAGATGATATCCAATGGGTACATTTACCATCTAGTTCGGGTTATGGATGCAGATACCCAGACCCCAACTCTTCAGTATGTACCAGTTGTCAATGAGTTTCCAGAAGTTTTTTTAGATGATCTTCTCAGAATTTCTCTCGATAGGGAGATAGAGTTCGGAATTGATCTACTTCCTGGCACTAAGTCGATCTTTATTCTACCATACAGAATGGCTCCAGCAGAGTTGAGAGCGTTAAAATCTCAATTGAAAGATCTCCTTGATAAAGGATTCATTAGACCAAGTGTCTCTCCATGGGGTGAACTAGTCTTATTTGTTTGGAAGAAGGATGGGCCTCTGCGTATGTGCATTAACTACCGGCAATTGAATAAGTTCACCATCAAGAGTAAATATCCTCTTTCCAGAATCAATGATTTATTTGATCAACTTCAAGGTGCCTAATGTTATTCATAGATTGTCCTCAGATCAAGGTACCATCAGCTTAAGGTTAAGGAAGTTGATATTCCAAAGACCTCCTTCAGAACCCGTTATGGTCATTTTAAATTTTGTGTCATGTCATTCGGATTGACAAATGCCCCAACTACTTTCATGGATCTTCTGAATAGGCTCTCAAGCCTTATCTTGATATTTATGTTATTGTCTTCATTGATGATATCATAGTTTATTCCCGTAGTGAGGATGATCATATAAAATATCTTAGAATAGTGTTGCGGACACTTAAGAATCGCGAGCTTTAAACAAAAATTTCCAAGTGTAAATTTTGGCTTAAGTCAGTGGCATTCTTAGGCTATGTGATTTTAGGCGAAGGCGTCTATGTTGATTTTCAGAAAATAGACGCTGTTAAGAATTGGCCTAGGCCCACTCCTGCTTCAGATATTCAGAGTTTTTTGGGTCTAGCATGATATTATAGATGATTTATATAGGGTTTTTCTTCCATCTCAGTTCCATTGACAAGATTGACTCAGAAGAAAGTTAAGTTTCAGTAGTTAGATGCCCGTGAGCATAGTTTCGAGGAATTGAAAACGAGATTGAATTTTGCTCTAGTGTTAACATTGTCAGAGGAAACTGAGGGATTTGTTGTTTATTGTGATGCTTTTGGTATTGGTCTTGGATGTGTTTTAATGCAGCATAGTAATGTTATAGCTTATGCATCCAGACAGCTTAAACAGTATGAAAAAATTTATCCGACTCATAACTTAGAATTGGCAGCCGTGATTTTTGCACTCAAAATATGGAATAATTATTTGTATGGAGTTCACGTTGATATTTTCAAGCATATGGAGTTGAATCTCAAGCAGAGGAGATAGCTCAAACTGATAAATGATTATGATGTAGATATTCTCTACCATCCAAGAAAGGGAATATGGTAGTCGATGCTCTTAGTCGGCGATCCATGTAATGTTTATCTCATGTTGAAGATTGTAAGAGAACCACGATGAAGGAGATTTATCGACTAGCTAGTATAGGAGTTCGACTCTTGGACTCCAAATATGGAAGTGTTGTTGTTAAGAACAAGTCTGAATCCTCCTTAGTAGCCGAAGTGAAGGAGAAGAATTTTAGTGATCCCTTTTTGTTAAAGTTAAAGGAGGTTATTCACAAGCACAATACTATGACTTTTGAACAAGAGAGAGATGACGGTACTTTGAGATACCGATGCAAGTTATGTGTACCTAATGTGGACGTACTTAGAGAGCAGATCATGGAAGAGGTGAATCATTCCAAGTATTCTATTCACCCATGTTCTACAAAGATGTATCATGATCTTGAGGAGGTTTATTGGTGGAACAATATGAATAGGAATATGGCAGATTTTGTAGCCAAGCGTTTGAATTATCAGCATGTGAAAGCCAAGCACTAGAGGCCTGGTGGGTTAGCTCAGACCATTGATATTCCTGTTTAGAAATGGGAGATGATAAATATGGACTTCATAATAGGTCTACCTCGCTCAGCCCGAAGTGTAACATCCCGTACTTTTGGATTACGGTTTGAATCGCTAGGCGTATGTAAAATCGCTAGGCGTGTGTAAATAGACCCGATCATTGGAAAAATTTTGGATCATGTTTACGTATGCTAATAAAGAGATTAGTATATAAAAGAGATTAAATTCCGAAATAATTTTGGACGTAAGAAGTGTGACGACGGAAAGCGGAAATAAATTTGGTGTGTGCACAAAGAGGTTATGGACTAGTGGCATATTAGAAAATTATGACATTGAGTATATGAATGTCTTATGAGTTATCAAGATTTAAGTGAGTTGGGATCACGAAATTAATTGTGTGTATAATTGATTAATTGTGGGATTAATTTTTTATGGAGGGGATAAAGTTTAGTGGGAGTTATGCACGTGTAATCTCCAAAGGTTTTACCTAATGACTAAGCCTAAGATATTAAATGGTGGCAGCAATTAGAAGGGTTTAATTTGGGTGGGGAACCAAATGATGACATGCATTGAATGCTAATCTAAAAGCATTTTGCAAGGGGGCTTATTTATTGATTTGTTCTGAGAATTGGGGAGGATCGAAAAAAACAGAGAGCAGCCTACCATGAAATTCTAGTGTTGAAAAGTGGTTCTTGGAGAAAATTTCGATTAACATCTTAGTATCCTACTGACATTTACATGTGTTGTCTAATATGGACTCTTTGGCGTTTGTACTTGGAGCATTTCATTGGCTTGGGTCGTCAGTGAGTAATTTTGTGGTTTCATTTAGTATTTCAAATATGGTGTACGGAGAGATACCATTGCAAGAGGGACTGGTTCCGTTATTAATCGAGGCATGTTAAGACAAATTATTTCTTTCTTTTGGCATATTCCATGTAACGAAATATAACTGTGATATTGCTCCATAATTTATTCTACTCCTAGTAGTTAAGAATATTTATGTTATTGATTCCTATGTTAAAAACATGTCTAAATATGTTCCTAAGTCCTTATTAAGGCATACGGAAAATATGTTAATATTTACGGCGTTAACCGAAGGTACAAGGAAATTATGTCATTCATGATATTTTATTATGATTTATGCATTTTTATTTGCATTGCATTCATGTTTTACCCAAGACCGTATATTAGGGATGGGAAATGGGAAACGCAGACCACCTGATCAGCTGGGATATGATAAATGATAAAGCCTGTGTGGCTTAATGAAGGAAGATGTCTGATTAAGGGCCAATATATATATATATATATATATATATATATGATTGGGAGGAAGATGCCCTTGTATGGCCAGTATATATGTATTTACCGCATTATGCATGACATTTAGACATATTATGCCCACAGATGCCGACATGAAATGATGCCCACAGAGGCTGTTATGGTAAGGAAGATGCCCAACGGGGCCGATGTATATGTATACCACATTGTATCAGACATTTAGACATATGTGTTAGGGCCCTCAGAGGCATTTACTGCTGGTCAGTTGTTTCTGTTTCAGTTGTTGTTATATCCCTGTTATACTATCGTCCATGCCTGACATACTCAGTACATCAGTCGTACTGACGTCCCTTTTGTCGGGGGACGCTGCGTTTTATTCCCACAGGTTCACATAGGCAAGGTGACGGTTCACGTTAGTTGATTGCGAATCCAGCGGATTTTTGGAACACTCCCTTGTTCGGAGTGTTGGTCTAATTTTGGTACGGTACAATTTGCTTGTATATATGGGTATGGAGGGGCCCTGTCCCGACCTTTGATGTTGCTACTCTTAGATGCTTGTAGACAGGTGTCCTGTGGATATTGGTCTTGTTGTATGGTCTTGTCAGCCTTGGTATGAGTATGTATATATATAAGGTGGTTATCTGATTTTTCATAATTTTCTTTCGGCGTGGTCCGTAATTAACTATGATTAGATGTTAAATGTACGAATGGCGGTACCCGACGGGTGGGATCCGGGTGCCCTCCGCGGCCCTCCGATTTGGGTCGTGACACGAAGGCATGATTCAATTTGGGTGATTGTGGACCGACTGACTAAATCAACTCACTTCTTGCCAATTAAGACTACAGATTCAGTAGAAGATTATGCTAAGTTATATATTCGAGAAATTGTCATGCTTCATGGGACCAGTAATCCATTATTTCAAATCATGATGCTCAGTTCTACCCGAGCAGAATAACCAATGTCTGATAGTTCGACTGCTATAGAGAGAAGACAACACAGAGATATTGAAACTCGAAGTGGGGCAAGAGAGTCATTGACTGCAGACAATGGATACCTGGAAGAAGAGTTTGATAAATTGACTAAAAAAAGAACTGTTGAGGATTATTTAAAGGAATTTAAACACTGAGAACTCAAATGATAGATGAAAATTATGCTCTGAATGAAGCTTATTTCTTATCTAGTTTCATCAAATGGCTTAAGGTGGAAATTAAGTTCTACTTGAAATTGGTTCGACCTACTACATTAGGTCAGGCTATAGTACAAGCTAGGGTACAGGAAAAGGCAATTGAATCAAGTCTTAAGAAGAAATGTATGGTGCTGAAACCTGTAGTATTTGTTTACAACAATCAACTAAAATGTAGTTCCTCGCAATCTACTTCCAAGGTGATGGAAGCATCTAATTTTCAGCAAGGAATACCTATTGAAGAGACAGATGAAGACAAGAACGAAAAGAAAGACCAGGCTGTTCCAGAAATGAAATTCTTTGATGCTGAAATAGTGGAAAATAAGGGGCAAAAGGTATTCGATAAATGTCTTCAAAGAGATGAAACTTCTTCAATTAAAGCATCGAGCCCAAGCACATGTGTTTACTTATTAGATTCCACAATCATTGGCGACTCTGCTTTTGCTGATGGACAATTGCTCGATATGAGTGCACACCAGGTGTTCGATAACAATTTCCAAAAATCCGTAGATGAGTGGGTTTGCCCATTTGCAAATGCAAGGCTGGTGCTATTTGCATCTGATATTAGGCTTCTGGGAGTGAGCATGTGGCATCTCACAATGGCAAACAACAAAAGAGAGGAGAACCTTTGGAGAAGGTTACCGATGAAGACTGCGCGGACCCAGTTAGTGGGATTCTGGAGAATGAACAGTGATATACTATTGAAGGTTCATGTGCAAATGAAATCATTTTATCCCCGCAAATGCGTAGAATGCTCTGGTATATATAGACTTCCAAGTTGGATGGATTGAAGGCTTCATTATAGATGCCACAAGGTTTCCATTTAACAATCCAAATATGAGAAAACTCCTTAACGATCCAACAAAACATTGCATTTCGAAAGGAGTTATTCGTGTCAAATGGTGGCTTGCAATTGCCTTGGGCATACATCAATGTCCCTGGTTTGACACAGGGCAAGAACTATTGACGTTGCTTGACAATGAAATTTTTGACATCGGATAGGGAACAAATGACTCAAGGCATTGTGAAAGGAAGTCTCACTTTCTAATATTGGAATATTTATTAGCTTCTTGTCTTGAAGTAGTTTTGACTTTGGAGGATGACCTTGAACTTCTTCAGTCAAGTTCGAAGGATGCATTGGTTAGTCGTATGTATCTTGCCACTCTTCAAGATACTATGATGTCCGAGATTCCCCTTAATGTGATTGCGTTCACTACTATGTATTTGAGATTACTACATCTGGATTCATATTACGAACATACTGCCCAGACAATACTATTCACAATAGGGGAACCAAGGATGGCAGGGTGGAGAGAGCTTTTTATTCGTTTCAGTTTATTAGTGCTTTCGAAAGCTTCCATCTTGTCTCCTCCTTGTAATTATAATTATATAAGGGTTGGTATAGAGAGCTTACACAAAATGGAATATGATGTAAGTCATTCATGACATTCCATAGTGTTATGTACCGAAGACCAAATATGGAATTCACATGTTAACATTGCTCCACCATGTGAGAAACTATAACTTGTCACTCAATTTCTAAAGGTGGGATTATCAACTCACAATATTTTGAGTATGATTTGGCTCTTGTTTGACTTGGTATTCCTAGAGAAGTTGAAAGTTCCTCCAAATATATTGTTCGGATGTTTGGTTGTACGTTTGGATGTTACACGGCGCTTCTCTATTACAAATTGTTTTGGTGTTATTGATCAAGGATGGGAGAACACAGTGCAAGCAAGTTTCTTAGCGCTTGACACTTGGATTGTCGTTATCAATATTTCGAGCAGATGCTAGAGAACAACTTTCGAAATATATTACAGGTTACTGATGCTCTGCTGGTCGAATTTCCTCTATCCTATTGTTGTACTTTTTTGCTGGTCAGGTATTCTAAGAAAAGGTCCACTGGACAAGGACTTGTAAAAGAAATTATCATATACTTGGTAGTAGGAGAGAGCCTGAACGTGGTAGAGTGACCTTTCATTGGGAGCTTACACCTTGCAATCAGATTGCACTCTCTGTCTCTGATAACACAACACAGTTTCAAATTAAGGGCAGAGTTTTTGTTAGCACACGAAATTGCACACAAAGTGGCCATTGTGACTATGCTTGGTCAATCAAGTGCACTTGATCATGCTAAAAATGTGTCTATGCAGTGTTGTTTCACTCAAATGCACCAATTGGCTTCAAATTGTGTTGTGAAAGTCGGTGGTCCAACTTGCCTCCTGAGGATGCTACATGAGAGGATTATGAGTTTATCAAATCCAAAATTCCAGCCTTGAGGACAAGGATCATTTGAAGAGGAAGGGTATGTTATGACCCGAGAAATGCAATAATAACTAACATTAATCATAAATCGAGATTTGATTTTACTTAATGAGCTTCCAATGTCCTGATGCTGCCAACTGGCCAAGTTTGTTATAAAGCTCAACAAACTAGTCGGACAAATCATCATTGATCATTACGGGTATTCCCAATTCTCTTCTCTCTTCTCACCAAATCTCCTTCTTCCTTGTTACAGATTTGATTTCAACCATGGAAGCTCGTTAGATCAAGCTCCTTTATCAGTTTTATCATTTTCCAATTCATATAATAGTTGTAATCTCAATTTGTTTTCATTTCAATATAAAACCGAAAATTGTTCCAAAAAAACTTGTTCGAATTGTTGTTTTATTGATTGAGATCATGACAGATTTCATCTCATGATTTCAAATTATGTCCAAACGGCTTCTAAGCAAAAAATCAAAAGCCGATCTGAAAATAGAGCAAGTCAAAACAGAGTACTATAAAAATTAACAGCCGTCTGGCCATTTTAGGGGACAACGAGTAATTCTAAATTTAGCTACTCGCCTGCAATCTCTGTAAACTAATTGGGTTCACTGATCAGTCCTTTTAAGTTCTTTTGGTCCTTCCTCAGTTAAAATGTTTTTTTTTTTCTGGATTTCATTCAAATTGCATTGGCATCAATGTAAATTACCTCTTGTGGGCTCTAGATTAAACCTTTGTTCATTTTTCTAATTGTTTCACTAATCATGAGTTATGTATATAAACTTAAAAATTAGGTTAAATGACCTGCCTATTACTTACTCCTATTTGTCGTACTTGGTCAATACGACAAAGTAGTCGTAAATTATACTAGAGTCACCAGCATAATAAGCACAAAACCACACTAAGGCTTAATAGCTTTAAATATAAGAAAATTGTCTAAATTATGATTTATCTTTTCTCAAAATTTTCACTTAATTGAATATGCAGCAGTAAAGGGAAATAAATGGTTGCTTCTTGTTTTTGTAAAATGACAATATTTTGGAACAAATTTAATTTGTCCAAGAGATTAATACTTAGGAGTAAAGAGAACAATCAAAATAACTAAAGAACAAATGCCTCAAGTTCTCAAATTGTATGATCAATTATGTTGGAGTTTCAGGCACTTGATATCCAAATCATAAACCAACAAATTAGAAGCAAAGACTTTTATAAGTCAAGTCCTTCCATCCACAAGATGACTCCAAACATAATCAAACAAACTACCCATTTTCCAAAGTAATACAACAAGCAAACACATACACATATTCTAAATTTAATATTTAGAAAAATACCATAATAAATACTCAATAGTCATTTCATATCTCACCAAAAAATGAGAGGAGAGAAAACATTCTCCTCCTTTCTTCCACTTATTATCTCCTTGTCATTCTTTATCTTCATTTCTCAAACAAATGCTACAAATTACCCAATTAATATCTGGCCCAAGCCCACAACATTTAATTGGCCCAGCCCAAACTCCATCTTACTCTCACCAAACTTCACCATCTCCCACCCGGACCACCGGTACCTCACTCCCGCCGTTAACCGCTACCGTAACCTCATCCTCTCCGAGCACCACCGTCCGATCCTCACTCCGTCAATCAATCTGACGTCATCAACGCCGTTACATAACCTCATCATCTCCATCTCCGACGTCACTTCACCGCTTTCTCACGGCGTCAACGAATCCTACACTCTCTCCACACCTTCCTCCTCCGCCGCCGCAGCCTACATCACCGCCGCAACCGTATGGGGAGCTATGCGAGGGCTCGAGACATTCTCACAACTCGTGTACGGAAAAAATCCAATCAGAGTAGCCGGCGGCGTGTATATACACGATCAGCCGATTTTCATGCACCGAGGTGTATTGTTAGATACTTCGAGAAACTTCTACGGAGTAGATGATTTGTTAAGGCTTATTAAAGCTATGAGTATGAACAAGTTGAATGTTTTCCATTGGCATATAACTGATTCACATTCATTTCCGCTTGTGGTTCCATCGGAGCCGAAGCTCGCCGGAAAAGGAGCGTACGGTAATGACATGATGTACTCGCGGGCGGATGTGCAGAAGATCGTGGAATTTGGATTGGAATATGGAGTTAGGGTTTTGCCTGAAATTGATATGCCTGGTAAGTTCCTTTTGGATGCACATTATAATAGAATTATGACACTTTTCCTTTACGAAATTCTGGTTCCCCAGATTCAAACGAGATGAACTTAGACCAACAAATTGATACGAGAAAAGTTGCAATTTATAATTTTCGGATATATAAATTTTAATATTAAAATATTGAATTAATTTAATTTAATCTAATTTAATTTTAAAATTTAATTAAATTAACTTTTGAAAATCAAAACGTACTACATAAATTGGAGCGGATGGATTAATAATGTATGGATAATTTTGTTCACATAGTAACCCCGAAAAGGAACAAGATTGGACTTTTGGAAGTATTATTAATATATCAGAACATGGGGATCATTAATTAATTTATTTGAACTTAAAGGAACCTTTGTGGATCTATTCTTATTTACTATTTGGTAAGTATACTTTTTTTCTTTTATCAAAAGGTATGAATAACTTTATATACACAAACTGGAAACCAAAACCTTTAGGCACGACTAGAGTCTAAATTTGTTTTTCTTCACCATTTCATGTGCTATTTCTAGTAGAGATAGTTCCTGACTCTAATTGGAAAATGTTATAGTGCTGTGAAATAAGGATACTTGTATCGATCTAATTGACTATAATTGGAAAATGTTATAGGCTTATAGCACTATGAAATTAAGATATTCTTATCGACCTAATTGATTCTTTTGGAGCGAGAGTTGGTGCTTGATTTTGAACCTAGAATAATATGGAGATCCTGCTTCTTGACGGATCTAGTAACAAGTCATTTGGAGAGTGGAACACGAGAACATAACAATTCCGGTGGGTGGAGTATTTTGCCGGATACCAATAACAGATACTTAAATATGTACAGAAAGATAAAAAGTGCTTTTAAATACTTGCTTTTAGGCCAAAAAAGTACAAGAAAAGAAAAGCTAATAAGCTATTTTAAAAAAGTCAATCCAAACACCTGTTTGATGAATCTGAATGAGAGCAGAACTCATTTTTATTTATATTTTTTTATTATTAGCTTACAGTCCCTCTTGATGCCATTAATAAAACTACTTACCTTATAAAAAATGAGAGATCTGAACAAGAGTTCAGAAAGTTGATCTCAATCTTGACAGTTGGCCCCATTTATAGTGGATATCTTTTTCTCTTGGTAACATTTTGATACTTTTTTAATATGGCATTTGAATAGCTGCGAACTCTGGATTAACTTATCTACAACTGATTTTTCTGCTTGACCAAAGTACTAAAATCCAATCAGAGGAAATATGCAATAATCCTCCCCAGAAGCATGTAAAGTAAGTTTAAAAGCACATAAAAAACCATTTTTTCCTGTAAATGTCACAATGATTCCTTTGTAGAAATAGTGTAAAATAAGTATTGCTAATGTTTTTAGAGTTTTAGTAGTATCTGGAGTGAAAAACAAAACTGAGTAAAAGTGCTCTTCGCCAAAGGGAAAGAAAGGGAAATAAAAAATTTCAATAGTTGTTTTCTGGAATTACAATTTTTATAAAGATAAAAGCACCATTGGTAAAAACCATTTTTGGACGTATAGCTTGGAATGCGGCTACACGAAAAGTAATGTAGACACATGAACATTGGATTACAAAGTACAATTATTTTGTTTAGATATTCTAGGTAATTGGTAAAGCCATATTGGGACGGGATAGGATTCTGAAGTATCATTTTACATATTCAATCCTTGGGATCATTATTTAATTCATTGAAACTTAAAACTTAATAGAGTATTGGAGCATTTACTTCTCGTTAGTTTTTTATGTTTCTTTTCTTTAATCAAAAGGTATGAAACACTCTTATGCATACTAACAGTTGATTGAATGACATACAATGAAAGCTATCACATTGAATATTTTGATTAGGTTCTTTTTTCTTTTTTTTTTCTGGTGCAAAAATATTCAGCTAATTGATGGTGTGGCCGTGATATTTTCTCGTCCATAAACAGTTGCTGATGCTTGAATGAGTTAAGGGATTCTCTTTTCCAAAATGGACCTTAAGTGGTCATCAACAGAGTTGAGAATTATATAGCCTAGGATATGAGGTTCCTTCTTCTTTCTCTTAGAATCCCTATTCCAAATCCAGATGCTATGCCTAGACAATCATCCATCTTGCAGTAAGACTGAGTCTCAGTAAACTCACATCGTCCACTAAGAAAGGAAGAAATCTATTAGAATTTCCTCCTGCTGAATTGTGTGTGTAGACTCACGTAAAGGTTAAACTCTTGCAGAGAGGTTACTTCTATTTTTATATTTGTTACAAGTCTGTTACATGTTCCTTAATGTATGGGATTTACTCTTTCTCTTGAGTTAAGTACATGGAAATATTGTGTGAATGTTCGTAACTAAAATTTTGAACTGGTAAAAAGGAGACTTTTCTTTTACCTATTTACTATAGGTGTGCAACACTTGTGCTGATTCAAGAACATATTGTCCACGAAAAAAGTTGTTTAAGAAAATCTGTTTCATGAATATGAAGTTGGCTTACAAAACTTCTAATGCAGTATCTGCTCAAAACTAGAATTTATACCTTTACAAATCATGCGAATAGTTTTAACACTTTGAGAAGAAGCTCAATTTTGTTTCAAAACTTAAATACTGAAGTTCTGATTTTGCAAATATTGCAGCACATACAGGATCATGGGCTGAAGCTTACCCTGAGATTATCACTTGTGCAAATAAGTTCTGGTGGCCTGCTGGAAATAGTCCATCTCTTGCAGCTGAACCAGGCACTGGTCAACTGAACCCTTTGATTCCCAAGACCTATGAAGTAGCCAAGAATGTCATCCACGATACTATCGTCATGTTTCCAGATTCACTCTTTCACGGGGGAGCAGATGAGATCAATTCAGCGTGTTGGAATACTGATCCAACAATCCAAAAGTTTGTTGCTAGCAATGGAACTCTCAGTCAGCTACTCGAGAAGTTTATCAATAATACCTTACCTGAAATCCTCTCATTCAATCGTACAGTGGTCTACTGGGAGGATGTTATATTGAGTGCTAATGTGAAAGTGAATCCATCTCTGCTTTCTCCAGAGAATGTTATTATGCAAACTTGGAATAATGGACCAAACAATACAAAACAGCTTGTCACTTCTGGCTACCAAGTAATTGTGTCATCTGCAGATTACTATTACTTGGATTGTGGCCATGGGAGCTTTGTTGGAAATGACAGCCGCTATGACCAGCCACCAGGTACTGACCAAGGCAATGGTGGATCCTGGTGTGGACCTTTCAAGACCTGGGAAACCATTTACAACTATGATATAACCTATGGTCTGACTGATAAGGAGGCTCAATTGGTAATTGGAGGGGAAGTAGCATTATGGTCTGAACAAGCTGATTCAACTGTTATGGACTCACGAATTTGGCCAAGAGCATCAGCAATGGCAGAAACATTGTGGTCAGGGAATCGTGATGAAACAGGAATGAAGAGATACGCAGAGGCTACTGATCGACTGAATGAGTGGAGGTACAGAATGGTTTCTAGGGGAATAGGTGCTGAACCGATTCAGCCACTTTGGTGTCTCAAAAACCCAGGCATGTGTAACACAGTTCATTCATTTACTAGCTGATCGTCATCCGTGTGTAGTGTGTACTGGTCTCTTTTTTAAGCTTGTTTTTCAATTCCTCGCAAAATTTTATTCAGAACTAAAAAAGGGTGTCATTTATCTTCATTATCTTCTATATTCATAGTCGGTTTCTTGTTGTAATGTTACTTTCTGTTGTCACCATATTACTGATTTTTACTAAGAAAGTGACTTTGGGAATTTTCAACATTGCTGTTTTTCCAATCTCTACTTGCTCAGTATGCTTCCATGTGAAATTAGCTGCAGCAAACTCTCTGCAGAATGCACTTCTTGTGATGTGGACAAGGTTGTGGATTATGACATATCAAAAGCTTAGTACAAAAAAGTCCCAAAAAAGAGGAAACAAAAAGCATCTTGGTTAAAAGAACAGGGCTGATAGATCAATCTTGCTTTTAAGAAAGTATATTGACTGGTGGGGGAGTGAAAGGGATAGGGATTTAATCCTTTATATCATGTTGCTCTATGCTTGGTAACATTAGAATGAACTCTATTGTTAAACTTTAAATGGGGTGTAAAAATTAATACAGAGTTATTGAAGAACAATTTTCGCTTTCCTTTAATCCTTTTTCTCCATTAGAGCAAATGAGGAGAACTTCATAGATTCTGCTGCTTTCAATTCTCTTCTCCTTCCTCTTTTTACCTGTTTCTGTCCGTTATTTTCTATTCTAATTAATGAATGGCGGAACGACAAGTATTAAGATTTGAGTAGCAGCTCACTAGTAAAACTACTGTTCTAAGTTCCATCCCATATGTGTATTGTTCGATTCTACCCTACTTTCCTTTTCGTGACGTCTTCGAGATTGCATGACTTAAAAAAGCTACGGACAAAAGTATCAAAGTGGTTGTAGCAACAATATCCCGCGGATGAGGCTGCTCCTCCCTTAACCAGAGGTCTCTGGTTCAAGCCTTGAGTATGAAAAAATTCTTGATAGGGAGTGCTACCCCCGAATGGAGCCCTACGCCACGCGAATCCGAATATAATCGGACTCTAATGCGAATATCGAACATCGGGTGAAAAAAAATAGACTTTACCGTTATAATTTATAGGGCGAAGCCTTCCAAGTTCCAAAAGTGACCAGCTTTCTATACTAATTGTTACCTTACACCGACATATATTAACATTCAAGCAAAATCTTATCATATTAATTTTCATTGTAAAAGATACTTCTCGATTCTAGACCATGCCATTGGACTGCCAACTCCAGCTTGACTTACCTGGAATGATTGTTAGTATTTTTTTGGTTATTAATTATACTAGGTAAAGGTGCAAAGGGAATTGAGACTGAATATGCAATCAACAATTGGAAAGACATCCCTTAGTAAGAGGTGGAACAAGAAGTAAAGCCTTAAAAGTGTCTCGTCATTAAATCTAAACTCGCTTGCAAGACTAATTGTGGTAATAAGCGTTTGATAACGTAAAATCTTGCATACTCCACTGACAACTAAATGCGAACGAAGAAATCATATTAAATTGGAAATATGTTTTGTTGAATTTAACAACCAAGAAATCATATGAAATTGGTACTATTTAACTAAGAGTAATTTAATAAAAATATTTCTTTTAAGGATAAGTCATTTTTAAAGGGATGTGTCCAAGTTAAAACACCATATAATATGGACCGGAGAGTACTTTATATTATTTGTCTTTATACATCATGATAAAATTTAGGCAACTTTAGAGCTAGATTTTCGTTTTCAACTAGAGTATTAGCGAATATTCTCTGTATATTTTGTAATTATGATAGATGTAAATTTAAGGTAACTTAGGATTCTAATTGTATTAGGAATCAACCTTTGTAAGGTAAGTTAGGATTCGTACCATATTAGGAATCAACCTTTGTACAGCTATATATATTGTGAATAATGAAAGGAATCCCGAAGGGAAATTATTCTATCTTTCATGGTATCAAGAGCCTAAAACCTAAATCCTCATTCCCGGCCGAAATCAGAATTTTTTTTCTGCTTTCACAGAAAAAAAAATCTGGTTTCTTCCTCCATATTTCGGCCAAACCAGAAAATTCCCTTCCCTCAACAGGCGGCAACCATGTCTTCCCTCACAAATTTCGTTTCATCCACTGGCACACTTGAAAACCCCTCTCAACGTTCAGTATCTTCTTTTCATCCGGCATTCGCTGTTAACAACATCAAGAATTTTATCCCTATAATTCTTGACCAAGAAGACTGTCAATATTCCATGTGGATGGAACTATTCTACATTCATGCATGTGCATACAACGTGCTCGATCACATTAACGAATCTGTTCCTCGTCCCACCGATGTTCTGCACTCAATCAAGGCGTCGTCTTGACGCCATCGTCAAACAATGGATCTACGGCACCATCTCCAAAGATCTGTTATGCACTATCATGAAAACAGGTGCTACGGCACGTGAACTTTGGGTCCGGCTAGAAGAAATCTTTCAGGACAATAAAAATACTCGAGCTGTGTATTTGGAAGAGCAATTCAACAATACCCGCCTCGAGAATTTTAACAACATGTCCGAATATTGTAAGCAACTGAAACTCATAACCGATCAACTATCCAATGTCGGGACTTCTGTTTCAGAAACCAAGATGGTGCTTCAACTTGTTGCGGGTTTACCGAAAGGTGAATATGACACACTCGCAACAATGATTCAACAAGCCGACCCTCTCCCAAGTTTCAACAAGGCACGTTCACAACTATTGTTGGAAGAAACTAGACGTGCTAAACAAGAGGAACATAATCAAAAGGCGTTAGCCATTGACGGGATGGCAACACCTGCGGCCAAAGAACCACCATCACAAAGATGTCCAAAGAAGCGGCAAAGACCACCTGGTTGCGATCACCAAAGAAGAAGAAGAAGAAAGAAGAAGAAGAATCGCGGCAAGAAGAAGAAAGAATCGCAGCAGAAGAAGATCAAGAATAATCGGCAGCAAGAAGAAGAGCCTCAAATGGCCCGGCCCCCGACTGCTTTGGGCCAGGCCTACACCACCGTGAACCTTCAACAGCCGGACGACAATTGGTACATAGACACCGGAGCCACATCTCACCTCACTCGGTCGTCAGGTAACCTATCTCAACTATGTCGGTTAAAGTGTCCTCAATTTATTACTGTCGGCAATGGTCATCGCATTCCAATTGAAGGTTACGGTAACACACACACCAAACATACACACCCGCCTTTCTTCCTAAACCACGTCCTATAGACACCTAACATCATTAAAAACTTAATCTCTGTTAGAAAATTCACTAGCAATAATTCTGTGTCTGTCGAATTTGACCCTTGTGGTTTTTCTGTGAAAGAACTCAATACGGGGAAAATTCTTACACGCCACAAATAGTGTGGGAGACCTCTACCCATTCACTCAATCTTCCGCTGTCAGACCGCAACCACCTCTATCCCTTGCGGCAATCTCTCCCTCCACTTGGCACAATGACTTCGGACACCAGGAGACCCAGTTTTTACTTTTCTTAGGACTTCTAAGCGTATTCAATGTAATAATGGAAAAATTGCCCAACACCGTTTTTCTTGTCCACTAGGAAAACATACTCGTCTTCCATTTATGTCATCAAACAGTGTTACTTTTTCTCCCTTTGATATTGTTCATGCTGATTTGTGGACATCTCCGATTGTTAGCTCTTTGGGTCATAAATTCTATCTAGTATTCTTGGATGATTTTTCACATTTTGTCTGAATTTACCCACTGAAATTCAAATCTGAAGTTTTTACAAAATTCCTCGAGTTTCACAAATTCATTAAAACACAATTTGAAAAATCTATCAAATCATTTCAATGTGATAATGGACGTGAATTTAATAACTCGACATTTCACAATTTCTGTTCTAAACAAGGTATGGTTTTTCATTTTTCTTGTCCCTATACTTCTTCCCAAAACGGAAAGGCTGAAAGAATTATACGTACCATCAATAACATGGTTCGCACATACATTTCATGCACGCCTACCACTGCCTTTTTGGGTCTATGCTGTCAAAATGGTAGAATCCCTTCTTAATATTTTACCAACTAGCACACTCCAAAACAAAACCCCTACCGAAATCTTATACTGTAGGCTACCATCATATGATCACCTACGTATTTTTGGATGCTTATGCTACCCCAACATGGCCTCCACTACACCTCACAAACTTGCACCTCGCACTCTGCCATGTGTCTTCCTTGGTCTATCTCCTAATCATCGGGGCTACTTGTGCTATGACATTGCTACTTGCAAAATCATCGTCTCCCGTCACGTCACCTTTGATGAGACAACCTTTCCTTTTTCAAATCTCCGAAAATTTCAGACCACCGATTACATCTTTCTCGATGAACCAAGTCTGTCCCCGATCATCCAAAATCTATACCAACAATGAGCCCACTGTTCAACAGTCTCGCCATCGTCGGCACCACCCCAATGACTCCTGCTCACCCCTACAACCCCGGTCGAGTCACGAAACAGTCCAATTTGAGCTGCACGCTTCACCGGTCTAGAACGATGGACCAAAGAACCTCCCAGCCCCGATCCACCGCCACTGCCATCTCATCGTATGGATACTCGTGCACAACACGGGATCTTCAAACCCAAGGTTCACTTCAATCTCTCCACACAAACCTTATCACCCATTCCAAAAATCCAAAACTAGCAAAACTGGACCCAAATTGGAATGCGGCCATGTGCGAGGAATTTAACGCTTTAACCAAGAAGAACACTTGGGATTTGGTACCTAGACCCGAAGGTGTGAATATTATCCGGTGTATGTGGCTATTTCGGCACAAGTTCAGAGACAGTGGTGACTTAGAGAGGTATAAGGCAAGACTAGTCGCCAATGGCACTAATCAGCAGGAGGGTATTGATTGTGGTGAGACATTCAGTCCGGTTGTTAAACCGGCCACTATTCGGACTGTTCTCAGTATTGCTATGGGCATGCATTGGCCGATTCATCAGCTTGATGTCAAGAATGCATTCCTTCATGGGGATTTGAAAGAGGCTGTGGTACATGCATCGACCTCACGGCTTTGTTCATCCGGCGACTCATGATTTGTGTGTCGTCTCGTAAAGTCATTGTATGGATCAAACAGGCACCCCGCGCTTGGTATGATCGTTTTGCGGATATCTTTGCAGATTGGTTTTGTATGTAGCAGGTGTGATAACTCTCTCTTCACTTTTCACCGAGGTAGCAGCACTGCATATTTGCTATTATATGTCGATGACATTGTTCTTACTGCCTCATCTGACGGTTTGAAGAATGAAATCATTGTTCTACTCAAAACTGAATTTACTATGACTGACTTGGGCAAGCTAAGTTATTTTTTGGGTATATCGGTAACCAGATCTGCAGCCACTATGTTCTTATGTCAGCGTAAGTATGCAGAAGAGATAGTGTACAGGGCCAAGATGGCAAATTGTAAAATTATGCCAACTCCGGTGGACTCCAAATCCAAGCTTAGTGTCAATGACGGTCGCGCAGTTCGATCCCACTCTATATCGGAGTCTAGCAGGTGCTCTTCAGTATCTTACATTCACTAGGCCTGATATTACATATGCCGTTCAACAGGTGTGTCTGTTCATGCACGACCCCCGAGAGTCCTATTTTGCCGCCCTCAAACGTATTATCAGATACGTTAAGGGCACACTAGACTTTGGATTACACTTATACCCCTATGCCCCAACCAAGTTACTTGCCTACACGGATGCAGTTAGGCGGGATGCCCGCACACACGTCGCTCCACCTCAGTCTTGTGTATTTCTTGGGGATAATCTTATCTCATGGTCCGCCAAGAGGCGAGCCACACTATCCCGCTCGAAAGTCCGGGCGAATATCGCGGTGTTGTTAATGTAGTTGCTGAGATCTGTTGGCTCCGAAATCTTCTTTTAGAGCTCCAGTGTCCACTCCGTAAGGCGTCTATAGTCTATTGTGACAACATATCTGCCATCTATATATCTCATAATCCGGTCCAACATCAGCGGACTAAGCATATTGAGATGGATATCCACTTTGTGCGAGAGAAGGTTGCCCGTGGTCAGGTCAAAATTTTACACGTGCCTTCCTCTTATCAGTATGCAGACATCTTCACAAAGGGACTACCGCGACAGCTCTTCACCGACTTCCGATCCAGCCTTAGCGTTCAACCTCCTCCCGCTCCGTCTGAGGGGGAGTATTAGCGAATGTTCTCCGAATATTCTCTGTATATTTTGTAATTATGATAGATGTATATTTAAGGTAACTTAGGATTCTAATTGTATTAGGAATCAACCTTTGTAAGGTAAGTTAGGATTCGTACCATATTAGGAATCAACCTTTGTACAGCTATATATATTGTGAATAATGAAAGGAATCCCGAAGGGAAATTATTCTATCTTTCATGGAGCATTTATTAAATCTTACTAATAATTACTCTTCTCCGTTTTAATATTTGACCCATTTTTCATTGAGCGAAAGGTACGAAATAAATCAGATTGATAAAAATACCATGTGAAATATTCGGTTTTTTCCCTTCCTCGATCCCTATCCCATATGTACAGTGTTTGAATCAATAGAGAACCTTTTTTCACGCATGAATCAATATTATTCCATTCCAAATTCTTCCCCATATCTCTAAAGAAAAATCTCGAATTTGGAATGTGAATTTTTTTTGTTTTTTGATATGACTAAACTTTGAAGCTAAATTATATTAGATCAAGTTAATATTTTAAAATTAAAATATTTAAAATTATGCAAAAAGTACTACACATTACAATTTTAATTGAGAATTAATATTATAAGCATAAATTATATATACAGAACTAAATTTATTCTTGAGGTCCAATTAATGAATCTAGTTTTTCGCCTTAATTTCTTCTAAATCTAAGCTTAAATCATCACTTTAACTAGCCTAAATTCTCGTCATATGGAATATCATGAGAGAAATTAAAATTCAATATACAAAAAATCTATTTTTATCTATAAATAAGAAAATTATGTGCTCACAAATTCACAAAAACACAATATTATAATTTATAATTTTCATCAAGTTGTAACTATTTTATATAATTTAATTCATATTACTTTACATAATATCAAGTCATTTGTGTCCTTTTGGTATTTGCTAATTTCCTCCTAAACCTCCTTCGTCATAAATAATTTATTATTTAAAAATTATCTAAATTAAATAACTAAAAAACTTTAATAATTATGAAGACTTACCAACAATACATGTTTAACATGCCAATGAATTATAACAATTAGGGATAATTTCAGAGATCACCCCTCAGATTTGGCCTCATCACACTAACTTCTCTTGTGGTTTACGATATTATGCTTACCTTCCTAATTTTGATTTTGTTGTAACAAAACTTTTAATCTATTTATAAAAATTTATAATCTGACTAATTTGCCCTTTCTAACGTGTATCTTTTATTTAATTAAATCTATAAACAAGTAGATTAAAACCGAAGCTTGCTCAATGGATTGAAATCGGTTTCTGCTGGGAAAAAAAAATGGCTTCTCCACCATACACATACCATACATATACAAAACAATAACTGCACCCATTGTATATCCGATACTCTTTATTCTTCAAAAATACAATGTCACCTCAACCCAATAAAAATGTTATGTTTTCTGGAAATGGTTTTACATAGAAATAAAAACCCAACACAGCTACTCATAGAAAATTATGTAATCCGGTTTTCCTAATGTACACCTCTTGATGCGCATTAGCATTCCGTCTTCCCAGCGTCAATGGCAAATCAAAATATTTTACCCCCATAATTGTTTTTTGTCTATGGTGGAGAAACTGTTAATTTTTTCAATCCATCATTTAGGCTTTAACTGCAACCTTCTTGTTTGTAAAATTAATAAATAAAAAGTTATATTAGAAAGGGTAAATTGGTCAGACATTAGTTTTTTATATTAACTATAAATAGATCAAAAGATTCGTTACAAACAAAATAAATTTACGACAAATTTAAGGAGAGGTCTCTGAAATTATCCCTATTAATTATGGGGTTAGAAAATATTCTAATGATTATATTTTTTAATTAAAAAATTACTCTCTCTATCCCAGTTTATATGACACACTTTCCATTTTAGTCAGTCTCAAAAAAAATAACACATTTTCTTATTTGGCAACAATTTAATTTTAACCTTTAACTTCTGCTTAATGAAATGATTTATAATCACACAAATAATTTTGACTTGTTTTAAACCACAAAATTCAAAGTCTTTCTTTATCTCTTAAACTTCGTTCATAGTCAAACTACATTATAGTATGCAAGTGTTAACCAATAACTGACTTTTGTGTGAACAGACCTTTTTCGGAATTCTGCTGATTCCACGAGGTCCGGACGGTCGTTTATGATTCTAATGTTTGTTAAAGAAGGATCACCCATCTCTTGGAATTCTAAGAAACGGTCTTTAGTGTCTCTTTCTTCCGTAGAAGCTGAATATCGTTCCATGCAAAGAGTTACAGCTGGGATAACATGGCTAGTTCGCCTCCTTGATGATTTTTCTATTCCTTCACCATTGCCTGTTCCTCTTCACTCAGACAGCCAAGCCTCAATCCATATCGCTAAGGACCTAGTCTTTCATGAACGCACCAAACATGTATATCTTGATTGTCACTTTGTGCGACAACAATACCTTGCCGGCTTGATCTCTCTCAATTATGTCCCTTCAAATGGACAACTGGCCGATATCTTCACTAAACCACTTTCCGGCTGAGTTCATCGATCCCTTCTCCACAAGTTGGGGAGTGTTGGGAAAATTTGGAAAATTTGGGCCCATTTAATAACAACACATTGGGCCCAACGAAACACAACTGAGCTTTGCAAAATCAGATGTCAACATCCTACTCATATTGGCATCATTTAGAATGTATATTCCTATATTTTGTCTTGTATCTAGGCAGTTACAGTATTGTTAGGAATTAGCAAATAGTGTAGTGACAAGTGTACAAGTAGGAGCTACAATTTGATTCTCTATTCTTATATAAATATGGGTGTACAGTGATCAATGAAAATACACAAAAATATACCATATTTCTCTCTATTCTTCCAACAAGGTGGCCTGGACAAAAATTCAGGATACATGTTATGTATTTTTGTGACTATCAATACATAGATTAGGCACTACTTAATCCCCACCAATGGTGGTTTAAAAAAAAGTACTTAATCAATACCACAAAGTAGACGTAAACGCTTTCCATTATCCTATCATAAAGGTAATTCTTGATTAAGTAGAGTTCAATATCACAGGAAAAAATAGTCACCTAAAAGTCTTTTTCTTAGTTTTCTCGTTTTTAAATAACTCTATAGTCAATCTATATTATCTATCTAAGGTTTTTGCATACTGTTTTAAATATATTAATAGGTCTTAATTATAAAAACATTTTATTGAAGTTACTTTTTATCTCTTTCTTAAACGTCTCACTTGATTAACACTCTGCTAATTAAAACAGTGAAGGAAAAATGTTTAAATATGTCATTGAACTATCAGAATATAACTCATTTATGTCACTCGTCAATAGTTTAGCTCATTTATGTCATCGTTTTTACCATAATAACTCATCCACGCCATTTACCATTAACGCCGGTTTTATGTCACATTTTTCATTAACGCCGGTATTAATGAAAAAATGACATGGATGAGCCATTTTGGTAACGACAATGGCATAAATGAGCCAAACTATTAACGAGTAACATAAATGAGTCATTTCCGATAGTTCGATGACGTAATTGAGTTTTTTCCCTAGGGAAAATAAATTTGGAAAAATTCAATAACTACTACATGTTTTTCTAACAAATAAATATACTTCAGATTTTACCTAGTAATAAAAAAGAAGCAACGAATCAAGTATTTGACAGTAAAGATAGCTAATTATGTGAATGTTCCAGAATTTAGAAACAATAATGAGCCATCCTTGTGCGAATTTTATTCTAAAAAGTTTAGATATCCATTTTGTAGAGGCTTTCACCAATGCCATATCATAACATTTACGCAGTCTTACTATCATTTCTATTTCTTCCAACTGGCTAAGTTACCTTGTATAAAATTATGCTACATTCTAGGCCATGCCAACTGCCAATTCAAGCTTAATGTTACCTGGTATGCTTATTGTTTTAGGTTATTAATAAGGCTTTGACTTTCCAGAAAACTATACACAATCACTTAAACCAACCATATCTTTCATTTTTATAAATTTCTTGTGCTGGTGAGCTTTCTTAAATTTCATCTATAAAAACAGATTCAAAACAAAGAGAGTCTCAACAAAAGGTTCATCTGAGATCTTTTAATAAACCATGAATTCCTCAAGCCAAGCAAAAGCAGTACTAGTACCATTTATCATGACTCTAAATTTTTATGCTGGTAATTCTCTTACTAATTGCACCAGCTTCAGAAAGTGCCATCACTTGTGGCACTGTGATTAGCTCTATTAGGCCTTGCATCAGATATTTACAAGGCACAGATGGGAAGCCCCCACAACCATGTTGTGCTGGTTGTCAATCTCTTGCATCTGCTACTGCAACTACACCAGATAGGCAGGCTGCGTGCACTTGTCTCAAGAATGCATCTCAAAAGATCAAAATTAATGCTCAACTTCAACTTGCACAAGGTCTTCCTCAGAATTGTGGAATCACCTTATCCTTCCCTATCTCAACCAGTGTTGACTGCACCAAGTAATATAACTCTTACCATCTCTCCCCCCTTTACTAATGTGTTTGGTACGACAAAAGTTATTTTTAGTGAAAAAATACTTTTTGAGTAAATATTCGAAAATATTTTTTAGAAAAATGATCTGGTGTTTGGTTATTGAGTGAAAAATATCTTTCGAGAAGACTATGTATTACAAATTGATAATATACACAAATAGGGTCGTGTTTAACTTTTTAACTACCATTAAAAATTGATAATAATGTACAAATGTTGGTTGAAGCAAGTTAAATTAATGAAATTAAAAGGTAAGATAGTTCATAGTTGTAAGGAATTAATGTAATTTCCGTTTATTTTATAAGTGAGGGAAGTCATTTTCCTCTTTTGATGGAAAATGCTATTCATAAGGAAGTCCTTTTCTTGTGGTTGATTATCAGAAAAATATTTTCCCCTGAAAAAATGACTTTCATCTTATCAAATATGGCCGAAAACAAGAAAGAAAAAATAGACATGTTAGATGAGGTAGACACATTAAAGCACGTGATAAGATGTCCATGAACCACATATTGCACTTAAAAGCTGAAATTTCCTTGGACAATATTATCAGCCAAAGATGAAAGATAGAAACCAATTAATTTCTTCCAATGCCCCAAACAGATATGCATCTTACTAGCTATCCGAATGTTTTCTGATAATTTTGTACGTTGTTACTACTTTGCAGGATCAATTGAAGTGTTTTAAGGATCGTGAGGAATTAATTAAGGCTATATAATAAATAATTTGTTGGAAAGGGTAAGATGTTTGGGATTAGGAGCTACTCCAAGCACTACTCTTAAGCAAACAAAAGTAATTAATTAGTACCCTTCTGTTTAGTCCTATTTGCATTGTTTGGTTATTAGTTTTGGAATAACTTAACAACTATGGGAATCATGACATGAACTTCTGCCTAAGAATATATATTAAGTTTGAGCATGATCTATGACTTTCATTGCTGTCAAAAAATAATTTGAAATTAACAGAATTATTGTGCTCTGCTCAATGTGTCTTAACTAGCATGTAAAAATGTCTTTCATGAGTGGATTGATTAAATGTTAAACCTATTAGGACTGACGTTATCTAATCTTTCCAATTCCCTTTTTGCAGCCAAGTGATAGCAGCTAGCGGATATGTTTCACCCATGGATGCAAGATCTTCTAGCTCTAGCAATCCCTATGATCACCATTAAGATTTCTTTTAATTGAAGTTGATGTATTACGATAAGGTGATTAGTTGACTAAAGTGGATGATTTGTGACGATTTCAATTTGATGACATGATGCTGCTTCGTCTTAGTATTTTGTATGGCTTAATTCGTATTTCTCAATTTTTCTGGTTCAAGTGTTAAGTTTATTCAGATTTTTATTAGAAAAAGCTCGAAAAGTTGTTTTGGGTAATAAATATATCAATTCTAGAATATATTCAAAAGTAGTGGGGGTTAAAACCCAAATAAGTATAGTAAATCGCGGACCTCCCTTCAAAATGTTTCATAGGCTTAAAAGCTAATTTCGGAGGTCAAAACAGATAACCTCCGCTAATTACATGTTTGACCTCGGCTAATTGCACCTTTTTACCGAACGATATTTGGCTGTAATTTTTCCTAGATAATGATCGATCCAAATTGAAACTGACCTCACATACCAACTCTCTAAGTACGAGACTTACGTATCCAAATTTGGCTATACAACTCTTTAAGAAAAAAAAAAGTTTTGTCCAACTCTACTAAAAGAAACAGAGAAAAAAGATGACAGCTTTCTCCTGATATTCCTCTTCCCTTTTCCATCATATACGACATAAAGCAAGTCAATAATGTAACCGAAACAAATAGTATGTCTTTTCCAACATGATATACTCATCATTGTTACAAAAGCTGTTTGAAAATAAAGCCTGAACCTCAAAACTTCACAATGAAACCATCATTTTCTCTCATTATTCTAATTTCATTCTTGCTTCCGCCATCTTCATCTGTTGGCGCGATTAAGTGCAAGGATATAGCTAAACCTATGAAACCTTGCATAGATTGGATGACGACCGGCTACATGAGAACTGGGGTGCCTCCAGAGGGTTGTTGCGACGAACTGTTTAAACTTGTAAGCATGGGCAGAAACACTGATGAAAAGAAATCTATTTGTGAATGTGTCAAGTCTGAAATGCAAGATTTGAACATCAATGATATAGTAGCTCAATCACTTCCAGGACGCTGTCAAGTCAAGTTGCCCTTCCCTATCACCCCAAAAGTCAATTGTTCCAAGTAAGTTTAATTGTATGCACCCTTTTAACTTAACTATGCAATTATATACTTATAATAGTAACAAAAGTGGAGCAAATTAAATGGGTTTTTCTATCTTTTTTGTTATTAACTGTGATGACCGGCCAGCTTGACTACTTGCTATTGATTAGGCTTAGGTACTATAGAAAGAATCACCAAGCGCTTTAAGTTGTCTTTGTTGAGATTTAAAGTGTTGCAATAACACACAATGTGGTGAAGGGGATATTTCTCGTGAATTTGAATGTAATGTTATAATGACTATTAGGTACGTAGAAAAGGTATTATTACAAGCTAGCTATATTCAATTTTGAGTAATTAGCTGACACATTGACTAAAACATAATGTTATTTACTAGCTAGTATAAGTTTAGATGATTGATCCTACCATAATTTTGTGACAGGATATGATGAACCTTGGAGTGATCTTGAGGACGAGTTGAATCAGAAGGATGGAGTGTTGTCAATCTGTCATGAGGGAACTATTGCATTATGGAAAAATAACTAGTAATATAGCTATTTGTAAATAAATCTTGATTTGTCTAGGATATATATTAATTCCTAGACAATCATTCTCCCAAAAACATGCAATATTCGGCGAGGACTATGTATTCCTTGATTGAAACTTTTATGTATTCCTTATAAAATATCCAATATCCTTTGTGTGTTTAGCTATTTGAAAATTTTAGTTTCAGAACTGTTGCATTGCCTCTAAGACTAGTAGCCTCTTTTGTTTTCTGCTTTTTTAGAGGAGAAAATAGGAGGGTCACCCATGCATGGAGGGTTTATATGATAATAAAATCCATAGAGTCTACTGGTTTTTCGTTTTTATTTAAAAAAATATTGAGAAAAGATGAGTGATAGATGACCCCAAAGTGATTGGGGTTGTGGTATTGTCGTTCTAGTAGTATTGAATTGGCACACAAAACACTGAGTGCTAGTTCAACATTATAGTTGATGCCAACTTGATTGGAATATAATTATGGCAAGTATCATGTGCAAGATTGCTTCCCCTTATCCTTATCTAGGACTATTAATCAAATAAGAGTGACGGAAAGGGGGGGTGGAGCAACAAGAGGTGCATAGGAAGAAGTACCAATAACTTGTGCCACATAATACAAAACAGATTTTTTTTTGCTGAAAATGACTATCTGAACAAATATTCCTTTAAAAGCCAATAAAGGTTCACTGGTATCTCATTCATTGTAGACTAATTAATACTCCCTCCGAATGAAAAAAAGTGTCTACTTAATCATTTACACACTCCTTAAAAAATACTAACTTCTAGATAAAATAGATAATTTGACTAAAATGCTCCTAATTAAATAGGTATCGGAATTTGATCACCTAATACTTAATAAGGGTAAATATAAAAAATAAGGTTAATTCTTTTTTTATTAAAAAAGTGAACACTTTTTTTTATTTAAAAAATAAAGACTAAGTAAACACCTTTTTTTATCCGGAGAAAGTACTACTTAGTTCAGTTAATGCACAGTGACACTGACAAGGAAACAATTGAGGATAAGTTTGAGAAGATTTCAAGATGTTAATTGAGAAAGTGTTAAATACTACTCCCAGCTTTTATTGAGACAAAAAGGAATAAACAGTGACAACATGTTAATCATGATTGAAGCATATTTCAATATGCAGTCACATTAGGAATCTCCTTTTAGCCTACCCACTAACCTAAAAAGATTCTCACTCTGAAAGCTATAAACCTTTTTCCAGAAAACACTAATATTGAAAAGGAAATAACACCAACATATGGATCTCCTCCATTGGTAAACATATGGCTCCCAAGACAGGAGCAAATAAACAATGTTACATATAAAAAGGGAATTATTCCTTTTCATTTCAGGAAACTTCACCCTCCATTCTGTCCCCAACAAAATTTTCATGTGAAGACACCTTATAAAAAAAAAAAAGGGGAAAAAAACTTTTCATACAATTAAAACCAAAGATGATACACATTTTGCTGCAACTAACCTAGCCCCCTAAAACAAAAATTTTACAAAGAGTAAAACAATGACCATACAAGAACTCATGTCAAAGATTACAAGTTTTACTACATTAAATGACCCAAAAAAGAAAGATTAAAAACACTTAGAATCTTGGTCATGGGCAATTAGGATTTCTACCAGGTCCACCATAGTAAAAGTAGTTCCCCCAGTCATTATTCTTCCCTAGTTGAACATCATAGCAACTATTATCCTCAGTGTAAGTCCCAAGGTCTTGAGGAGCTCTCAAGTTATTTGAACCATCAACCACCTGTTAATAATGGCGAAATCAGGAATTTCGCGCAGAGTGTTCAAGATTTCTAACTATAAAGCATATAGAAAATAATTTTTAACCTATATATGCAGTATTACTTTCTATCTACACAACATAATTTTTTAGACTAAGGGTGTTCAACAGACCTGTAGATTCCTGAAATAGCTAGATGACCCAAAGCCTTCATCAGGGAAATGGCCACTGCCCATTTGAGTTGTGGTGTGAAGTCCATCAGATTCTGAATTCACCACCTCCCCACCCCATTCAACCATTGTAGCACTGTCTATTAAGTATGAAAATAAAAAGCCTGGCCAATATCCCAGCACATAGTCATTCCCAAATTGCATCCACCAGTTTCCTTCTTTTGGGTCCTAAATAATTTCAAGACAAGTAAACAAAAGTTAAAGAACAGATTTTTATGAATTAAATGGCAGAGGCAGGGGCGGATCTAGTCATGGCCCAGGGTGTTCACCCGAACGCTCTGGGCAAAACATTACAGTGTCTATTTATGATAAATTTTCTGTGTTCATGTATATATATTAACTTTTGAACACTCTGAACAAATACAAAAGGCTAGCTCAAGTGATCCAGTTATTTTTTACAAAAGGCTAGCTCAAGTGATCCAGTTATTTTTTCGAACACCCTGAGTGAAAATCCTGGATACGCCACTGCCCAAAGGAATAACTAACTCAAAGACAGAGAAAAAGAAAAGCATGGACTCATCAAGAAAATGTCAGAGATTCTCTATGTCTACACATAATTTAATCAATTGTGCATTCACATTCAAATAATGCAGTGGAACATACTAGGGTGTGTTTTTCAATAAAATATGAGGTATAATTGTTGACAGGAATTAAGTAAGCTGAAAAGGGGTCAAATCCAAGATTTGTGAATCCCATAAAATAAATTACCTTCCAGACAAGAATGCTTATATCATATTGTGAAAGATGAAAGCTGGAAAGAGGGGAAATGGTGGCCCCCATTGCTATTTCATTATTGATTTGAATAAAGCCTGAGCATAGCAGGTTGTAGCAGCCCGTGGCTTGATAAGCATCACTCTGTACAAAAATAATTTTCCCAAAATTTCAATTTCACAGCACTCATTCTTTGATTTAGAAATCTATGTATGTATGCTAGCTGTATTTAGAAGAAAAAAAAAACATTTCACTTACAGTCCAGTAGGTAAAAAGTCTTGTGTTGTTATCTCCATACAAATCTGGACTAACCTGTTTTTAACCCCAAAAGGACAAAGAAGGCAAAATAAGTCACAAGACTAGTAGATACAGACACATAATATGACAATAATTTCACTCTCAAATTGTTCAATCAAGAATTGAATTGTCATCTACTCCCTCTGTTCACTTTTACTTGTCATGTTTCTATTCCCAAAAGTCAAATTACATGATCTTTAGATGTATTTTTTCATCGAAAAGCAATGCGTGACAAGTAAAAGTTAACAGACTAATAAAAAGATAAACTAGAAAAAAGAACAGTACCTGCCAGCCAGCTTCAATGCTATTAAGATCTGAATCAAAAGAACCACCAAGAAGCCAAATCTGAGATAAGCTAAACTCATTGGGTTGCTGAATTTTAGGTTCCCAAACATTTATGGTTGCTTTTGCACCATAATACTTGTCTCCTTCAACATAGGCTATTGCATGCTAAAAGAACTCCAAAAGAACACAAACACATAACCAAAACAATTAACTCAATGAAACTTCTTATTCTACTAAACTATAAAGAGAAAGAGGTTCATTAATTTGGTGTACCTGATGACCAGATTGGCTAACAAAGCCAGGTCTACCAGATTCTGGTTTAGCAATGGCAGAATGTTTGTTCTTCCTACCATAGCTTTTCATGTTACTTGCTCTTAAAATGTCATCTTTTTTTGTTCTTCTAATAGGAATTGTTCCTTCTGGACATCTCCCATTCAAATGCCATAGTTGAGTTATTGATTTTGAACCTTCATTCTTGGTATTTGCTTTAGACATTTTTCCATTACGAAATAACCCTTCTGGATGATAATTTGGCATCATCTATAACACAAAAAAAATACTCAAAATTTTCCCACCAAGATTACTAAAAAAGGACAGCCAGATGTAGTAAGCTGCGCACGCAGTCTTACCCTTCATTTCTGCGAAACGCTATTTTCAAGGCTTAACCTCTGAACAACAATACTACTAGAAAAATTGAACTCAAAAGGGGTTGTTTTCTTTGGGAAAAGCTAACCTGTACAGTGTGATTCTTGAGTAAAGGATGATCAAAAGCTGGTTGGTGAGACATATGCACACAATCAATAATATCACCATCTGGGCTCTGTTATTTTTCCCAAAAGAAACCATCAATAACAAAAGACACACAAAAAATGGAGCAAAAAAGGAGTACTATATTGTATTAACCTTGATGGACTTGATTGCAGGTTTGTTTAAGCGATTCAAGTGTTTTTGAACCTCAAATTTTTGGGCAGCAAGTGACATGTCCTGTTTGGCTTGTGCAACAGACAACATGAACAGCAAAAACAAGCAAAACATCTTCATCTTCACATTGTTAAAGCACACCTTATCCATTACAAACTCTATTTCCCAAGCTTTTTGGTGCACTTAGCTGAACTGGGGTTTCTTGAATTCTTCAACCATGAATGACAGAATTTTGGAAACAAAAAAGGGTGTAGGTTTTGTTTTGTGGGACAGAAAACTGCAAGAAAATCTACCGACGCTCGTGAAGAGAGGGGTAAAATGGGAATATTCCAATAAAGGTAGAGGAAGTAAAAGAATGGAAATGGATGAAATTGGAATATGGAAGAGGTGGAGACTGGAGAGTTGTAGGGCAATGGAGACACTAAACATAAACAGCTGCAATTCTTTGTCCTTTTTGTTGTACTGTTTGACGTGTGAGGGTGTGGACCTGTGTGATGTGATTTTAGTCCTCTTCCACATTATAAAAAAAAAAGGTGAGGTAAATAGGAATATACCGGTAAAAAAATAGAAAAGATTATGAATATCTTCTGAGATTATGAATATTTTTAAATTTAAATAATTTTATTATTTTTATAATATTAAAAATCAAATAAGTAAATCTTTTTTGGATAGTTTTTACGTATAACAGCTAAATAAGTTTTAAATATCAAATGTTATTATAGGTGTATAACAATTTGTTTTTCTTTTAGTTTTTCATCTCGCTACTCGTATTGGAGCGTGGCGAATCCGGATTTAAGCCACGTAGGGTCCATTCGAGAAAAGCGCTCCCTACCAAGATTTTTTTATATCTAGAGTTTGAAATCGAGATTTCGGATTAAGAAAAGAACACCATGTCCGCTGCACCACATCCTTCATAGTGATTAAGTATATCGCTAATAAAAAATAAAAAATAAATCGAGATGAACGAGATTATTATAGAAAAAATTGACTGTATAAGTTGGAAAATTTGCGTGTACTAATGAGTAAGTTTAATTAGTGATTATTTATAGATTATATATTTAATAAATCCAGTATATGTAATTCCTAACATTTTTTTCAGAAAATGAATGAAATAAATAATAGTTGATATAACTAAAAAAATTGGGAGGTACGTTAGGAGAATAACATTGTGTACCAATGAAATTAGAATTTATAGAAGTTTGTGCACGTTTGGACTTGAACTTGAAATTATTGATTTGGGTGAAAGTAGATTTGAAGTTGAATTTTTATTTTAGCATACAATTTGAATTTCTAAAATGGTATTTTTTTCTTATACACATGAAAATTATTCACAATTTGTGAAAACTATCAAAAAAATTCAACTCTTATATAATTTCACCAAATAATCAAATCATAGTTCATAAACAAGGTACTGAAATATTTATGACTCCACATTAATAAATTACATATCTCCATGTTCCTTTTATAAATAAATGCTTGCAATTATATAGATTTTCAAATACACAATTTTACAAAGATTCACTAATCCAATAAATCAATAATAGTAGTAATTAGCTATTCTTTAATATACCTTCCTCAAATGGTGCATACAATCTATTCATGTCAAACGTGAGTTTTTTTATACAAAATTTATAATTATGGATCTTTTTCTGCAAATATAAATTTATGAATTAAATTTTAAATTAAAAAAAAAATTAAAATCACAAATTTGAAATTGAAATTCTAGCTTTTAGGTAAATTTGATGTTTGAATTTAAAATTACAAATTTTAATCGAAGTTTTGTTCAAATATTGTAAACAAACAAGGAGATGGTGACAGAGAAATTAAGAGAGCTATTATATACAGCACAACACTAATATTTAAGTCGTATGTTTATGACTGATATTATTATAGTGGTTAGTCATTGGGGGGTTATTAATAGTGCAGGATATCAAGTGTCTTCTCTTCAATAATTTATAATTAATGAATGTGGAGTCCTTTACATCGTTGAAATTACCCTTGTTATTTCTTTCTTTCTTTCTTTCATCAGGAACTGTCTATAGAAGAAGTGTTAACTAATAAATATTCTCCAAAACAAGAAAAAGCTTTTTGTGGTCCAAATTTGTTTTATTTCCTTCTATTAATTGTATCCAAATCTATAGTACCGTTTAACTAGTTGTATTAGTTTCCCATCACTTTGTCAACTAGATTAATATCAGGGAATATATTTGTAGTTTTCTACCCATATGCCATGCATCGTCTGTCTTTCCTCTAAGGATGGCCATAAAAATTGGTGAACCAAAAAAATCGAATCAAACATGCTGATCGGTTTGAATTCAGTTAAATAAATATAAAAAACCGAATGTTTTAAAAAATCGCGTATTAATGTTAAATAATTCGATTCGGTTCTTTAGAATTGATGATGAACCGAACTGAAAACCGATGACAAATTTGTAATTAATATATAAATGAAAATTGAAAGCTTTGATTATGAAACCCTAAAAATTTACTTTGCTCTACCAATTGAAAATTGAAATAGAAGCTGCGGCTGCCGGACACCCTCTCCTGCGCTTTTTTGAACTGTAAGTGACACCCTCAAGATGCGTATGTTTGGCAAGGAAGCATTCAATCATGGAAATACTCATCATTTTGTGTATGGTTCTGAGAGTTGAAGATTGCTAGTTGGTGTTTAGTGGAGTTTGAGATTTCAAACACTAGTTTTACAGACGAAGATGACCTTGAATTCTTTCTGTTTGTCCTCATCATTTAGAATCGTTGTTTGTCCTCTCTTAAATCTACACTAGCTCCAACATGGGTTCATGGTCAAATTAATTAGAAAATGCATGCTACAATTAATTGAAACCCTGTAATATAGTATGCTTTAATTAATGACTGATTTGTCTTACCTAGTTTGGCCGACTGTGTTGATATTAATTATAATATTCTTTATATAAAATAAATGTTGATGTTGGCCGGCTGTGTTGTTGTTATTTTTGTGATATTATTCCGTTTTTTAAAGTGTTTAAAGCTTCTCAATCTTGTTTAAATTGCTTATGTTGTGTTAACATATTGGATTATTGCTGTAACTTTTAGTATTGAATTTAGTTGATTCTTAAACTGTTAGGTTCTTGTTTAATTATGAATTATTCTTTTATGTTAGGTTCTTGGTAGAATGGAAGACATTTTTTATGATGGAACAGAAGAGGTGAAACGAAACGATGAGGGAAAATTGAGATCAAAAGTTTGGAATTTTTTTACTAGGCTACCCGGAGGAAAGAAAGTCAAATGTCATTTTTACCGCAAAGATTATGCTTGTGATAGCTCGACAGTTGGAACAACTAATTTAAGGAACCACTTGGGTAAATGCAAAGTGTACAAGAAATTGAAGCTTGAAGAGGATAAGAATAAAAAAATATTAACTTGTGATAAGGGTAAGAACAATGGTAAAGTTGTATTTGTGGGGTTTAATAAAGATGTTTGTAGAGCCGCACTTGTGAAATTGATTATTAAGGATGAGTTAGCTTTTAGATTTGTGGAGAGTCAGAACTTTGTGGAGTATATAAGGGTTTGTTGTCCCAGATTTGAGGTGCCTTCACGAAGAACGATTGCACGGGATATTCTCCAGTTGCATCAGAATGAGAAGGCTTTGATGAAAAAAATCATGAACTCAAACTATCAGAGGATTTGTATTACAACAGATACGTGGACATCAATTCAAATGAGTAGCTACATGGTAATCACTGAGCATTTTATTGACTGTGAATGGGTGTTGCATAAAAAGATACTTGTTTTTACACCGATTTCTAATCATAAAGGAGATGGTATTGGAAAGATTATAGAGAAATAATTATTGGATTGGGGTATTGATAGGCTATTCACAATTATTGTGGACAACGTAAGTGCTAATCAAGTTTCAATTGCTTATGTGAAGAAGAAACTGACAAATTGGAGTCCTAATGTGATGGTTTTAAATGATGATCATATGCATGTGAGGTGTGTTGCACATATAGCAAACTTGATTGTTTAGGATGGGTTGGAAGAAGTGAAGGACTCAATAACTGCTATTCGTAATGCGGTGAAGTATGTAAGATCTTCTCCGACAAGGTTGCAAAAATTCAAGACATGTGTTGAGCGACAGAAAATCTTTGTAGGGGACTTATGGTTTTGGATGTGCTAACCAGATAGAATTCGACATACTTAATATTGAAAAAAGCGGTGATATTTGAAAAAGCTTTTGATAGGTTAGAGGAGGACGATGGCCACTACAAAAGTTGGTTTGGCGAAGATGAGAATGAAAGAAAAAGGGTTGGGCCACCGAATTTTGTGGATTGGGATAATTCTAAGAGGTTAGTACAATTTTTGTCAGCACAATATGTGTGATTTATAGTGATTTTTTGAATGGGTTGTGGAAATTTTATCTTCATCTTAGCTCACTGTTGGAATCTAATGATTTATTGATGAAAAAAATTGTTAATGGCATGAGAGATAAGTTTGTGAAATATTGGGGTACTTCTTTGGAAAAGGTGAACAAGCTATTAATTTTAGCAAATATGCTTGATCTTCGGTGTAAATTTGAATTTATAAACTGGTGCTTTGGAAGTATATTTGATAGTAGGAAGGTTGGTGAAATTAAAGCTGATATCAATGACTAGTTGTTACGGTTATTTGTAAGTTATAACGATGATGGCCCAAATAGTGGTATGGGTAGTAGTTCATATGTTCAGTTAAGTGAAGTTTGTGATAGTGGCATCAATAGAAAAGAATCAATTGACCCTTTTCAACTGTCTAAAACGATGAAAGCAAGTGCAAATGATGATTTTTGGGGGAAGAATGATGTTGAGAAATATTTGTTATAGCGGAATGAAAGTCCTAATGATCCCAATTTTGATCTTTTGGAGTGGTGGAAGATGTATTCGTCTAGGTATCCGACTTTGTCAAAGATTGCCAAGATAATTTGGCAATTCCAGTGTCTACCGTGGCTTCCGAATCGGCATTTAGCACGGGGGGGGGGGGCATTCTTGACCCTTTTAGGAGTACATTAACTCGTAAGACAGTTGAGACATTAATTTGCACGCAAAATTGGCTTCGCTCAACTCTTATAGGAGAACAAATTGTGCAACCAACCGAAGAAGAAATTGAGTTTTATGAAGAAGTGGAATTGGATAACAATACTGTTTTTTATATATTATTTTTAATAGAATGATTATACTTTAACATTTTGTTTATTATATTGACGCTTTGACAAATTGTATGTAGACTGTGAGAAACTTTCAATCGTGCTGCAATCACAAGAAGAAGAACAACCACAAGCAGTGGAGGACTTGACAATGGATTGATATTACTTGCTGGAGGTATTGTTTAACATGCTTGTTTATTGTAACAATTGTCACTGGTTATGTTGCCATGAAATTGAATTGAAAAATTCAATACAATGTTTATTTATATTTGTTGATTATGATACACTTGAATTGAAAAAATCGATATAAATCGATACGATTGTGTTTTTTTTTTTTAAAGTTTGATTCGATTTTTAAAAATAAAAATCAAATTTTATTTGGTTCATACTTTTTTGATACAAAACCGTACCGAACCGGTATACGTCCACCCTTACTTTCCTCATCAAAATCGCCCATATATAGGCATATTGTAATGGAACTACGAGGGAAATTAAAGCCCAAAGTTGAAATTTTTATATACTTGTATACATTGTTAGAAAAAATAATGTATGTATTTGCTTTGTTATTACCTATTTCTTGTTTGATATATTTTTTCAACATATGTATAACTAGTAATACACCCTATTTGGTATTATCATATGTATAACTAATACATAACAATATCAATGCTATTAATACATGCATAAGCATGGTTAAAGATAAGATTGTCTTTAAAGTCCTTCAAAGCTAAAGAATATGGACGATATTTTTGTACATAAATATTTTTCTTACAAATTATGTAATGCATGTTATTTTTAATACATCACACCAAACAATCGATAAGAAATAATCTTAGCATAATTAATTCATGTATTACTAATTTCTGCATTATTAATACATCATATTCAGTACTATTTTTGTACACTCTACCAAAAAAAAAAACCTGAGTATATACTTGTGCCAGCTATCGATCAAAGGTTACAACTAGGCACACGTAAATATTTTTGGCCACCCAACCAAAACTTTAGACTTTTGTTTTTCTCTCAAACTTATACTATATGTATTTCAATGCCGAGGGGAGTATGACTAACGTAGGCTAGGTTCCATGTTGAATCACGAGATAACATTGCATTTTGATGAAAGAGGGGTATTTTCTCTTGCTTGGAATTCTCCAGATACATTAATTACGCCATATCTTTGTCAGAATAACTAGGGTTTCATCTAACTAATGATGAAGATGTATAGTCCTCCGGGGCATAGTCCAGTGGCAAAGCCTGGGCGCTATAAGGCGCTCTGGCATGGGACAATGTGGGTTCGATTCCCCGCAAGCACGAAGAAATTCTGCATGTTGGGGAATTTGACCTTGTCTCATTGATCAGTTGTACGCTCCCGTAAAAGCCACCGAAAGACATCCCGCGATTTACCTGGTGATAGTTGTTGAAGGACCGGTGTTATTACCTCCAGGACGTCTGGGTAATACCAGTGAAGTAGTCAGGCGCAAGCCTGAAAACCTGGATTATCAAAAAAAAAAAAAATGATGAAGATGTATATTTGAAACATCGATTGATGCAATCATTATGAAATTTACTCTCAAACTCAAACTACAGTTGACAACAGAAACGGTAACATACAAGTTATTGTTATTCCCCACCCCCCCCCCCCCGTTTTTCCTCGGGGTATATCTGAACTTTTTTCCATCTAACAGTGTACTCTATAAGTATCTTAATTTAAATATGAAATTTTAAAAAGTTGTAAAAAAAATCTGAATTATATGATCTTAAATTAAAAATGTCTGACATCAAGACATCCTTTGATATTAGAGAATTATCAAATATAGAATTATTTTTTTTAAGGAAAAAAAATTAAATAAGAAAATAAGACACTTAAATTGAAATAGGAAAGTAATATATATCGAAACTTTATTCATCTTGTAATTTACATTCAACAAAGTAAAACCCCCTTTAGTATTTAGCAAACAAGTTGAGTTATTTGAAGACAAACACATGAATGCAATTTGTCTAGAGCTTATGGAAGTGAATAAGACTATAGTGAGTATAGTTAAAAAAAATTGTAAAACTTTATATGTAAACAGTGATACTTGTGACAAGAGGTGCCCCCATGCCCCTATTTCACTTTATAAAACACATGGGTGATGACACATTCATACAAAATTTAGTTATTAGTCCATCAAATCGGTTACAATAATGGGGGGGTTGTGTTTGACCCACAGTTTAGGCTATTATCCAATTATGTGAAGCAAAATTGCCTATGCACTCCACTAATGGCCAATTTCATAATGGATGCTAGCTACGGATTTTACAAATGATAAAGGCAACTCATAAGGACCATACATTTTGAAGATGAGGACATAGATTTGAATCGTTTCCAAAGATAATAAGGACTTGATCTTGTCCTTTTGTAATGTAAATTAATTTGTTTTGCTGCTATTGTTAGAAAAATCAACAACTTTTGAGAAATTTGGTCCTTATATACAAAACTTTGATTTAATGTCTTAATAAGCTAATCTTTGATGGTACTATATTTTCTCAAGGCGAGAGCTAAGAAGAAATGGGGGCGGGGTTAGAAGCTCAAGGGGTTTTGAACTCATTTCATCCAAAAAAATATATTGTATAAATTAGTTTGATGTACATATTAGCACTATGTGTGTATACAAGTTAAAATTATATTTTTGCATATATAATACATAGTGGAGCTAGGATTTAAGGTTTTTGGATTCGGAATTTTAGTTATTTAAAGTTAATAAGTTTAAAATTAATAATTCATACATATTCAACAAATTTTTAATATAAATATAAGAATTGAATTAAAATAATTTAATTCGGTCAAACAAGTAACCGAAATACTGGCTCCGCCATTGAATAGATGTTGAACTGATATATTTATTTTCTTATATTTTAAATTTCTTTTAATAAAAGCGTATCTCTATCGCTATGAAGTAATGTATGTTAATTTTGAATTTGATGGCCCGGCATTCGGCAATATTCTACTTTAATTGATCGGATACGTAAAATAATAATTAGAACAAGATCCCAGATCATCATTTGGATATAATTTAGAGAAAAACGGAGGGCTCCAAATACTTAATCAATTTGTTAATCATCACTTTAATTTACAATATGATTAATAAGAGTTGCACTATGTAAAGAGGACAACCTAACTGCCTAGTGACAGATCACCCTTTTAAAGATTGATGCGAAAAGGGTGGGAAATTCATTTGTGTAAAAGTTTGGTACTCATCCACCTTTTGGAAACAAAGTGGAACCTCTTTTTGAAATTTTGTTTTTATGAGCAGTTCTGATATTGCATCACATATATTCCTGTTTTTGACAGTTGTCAAGATTCTTATGCTATATCCTAATGCACTTACCACCTAAATAAATAAAAAAGGAATTATACATATTTATCTTTCAAGTAAATAGAATTAGAATTCCTCCAACTATCCTTTTTTCTTGTTACTAATGTTCGGTTTGTTTTCACTAATTAGATGTCTTCATCAGAATTATAAAATTTCAGCTTACTAAATGCATTTATTTTTTCTCTTACAACAATTTCTTTTCCTTTGAATAGATTTGATTTATTTAGATCTTCAACTAAGTCTTAAAATCATTTGAATGGTGTTTGTCCGAATATTCGTATTTAACAATTTAAATGACTTTTTATCACCACTCAACCACACATACATAATCACTATTGTTATCTCTACTAATCTTGGTGAGTTTCCACATTGGATAGGATGTAGATATTTGGTCTCTTTATATAATTTTGAGTAATTTTCATTACATGAGCTAGCCTTTTAGGTTGATTTAGGCTTAAGGTTCATTTTTTTTATTATGATATTAAAATCAAATTAATCATACCGATTCTCATAATTTACGAAATGTTGTGCCTCCATCTTATATTTTCATGCTTCAGATGTCTGGTTTTAGGCATGCCAGAGAGGAGGAGGGGTTGAATTTTCATATCGGATGGGATATGAATATTTTAAGAGTCTCTTTATATAATTTTATGTGATTCTCACTTCATGAGCTAATCTTTAGGGTCGTGTTAGACCCAAAATCTATTTTCTTATCAAATCTTTCTCCTCTTTATAAGCGCATTAATATTTTTCGTTCCTCAATCTTTTCTCCTATACTATCAATTACCATAGTCGAATAAAAAAAGAGGTGCACAATCATAGCAAAAGAAAACTGATCTTCACCTAAAAGAAGAAAGAAAGATCCTAGGAGCCGCCGGAAGACCTACTGGTAAAAAGAAACAGTATTGATTAACTAGTATTAAACTTAAAGATAATATATTGAACAAATATACTATATGTATTCAAGTTCAGCTATATTTAATTTTAAAAAAACGACCCTAGCTTGCTTTCTTCTTCTTCTTTTCGCTGAAAGGAAGTGCGTTAATTTTAGAAAAGGTCCAGAAATTAAGTTATTACAGCTCGGGACTGATCGATTAGAAGTAGATCCTAATAAGTGGTCCTTATGAAAGAAAGAGGAAACAGGCTGTTAGTACCAAAAAGTATTTGAGTCCAAAGTAGTTATTTCATTAAGATTTGATTATTGCCTGATGTATAAAGTATCTTGTAATTGCAATGTCTAATTTTGCCAGTGTAAAGGCAGACAATATTAAGGAATATATAGAGTTAGACATGCATAAAGTATGAAATTCACTCAAATATGTCTTTGACATTTCAGAGGTTCAAATTGACAACTGTTAGGTGCATGTATACAAAAATGAGCATGTGAATTCAACCATTTTACGTGTTGAAAGTTCAAACGCAACCATAGTATAGTACTGTTCCTATAATTATGAAATTAGTATTAGTACACGCGCGACGCACGGTGAAGAAAATTAATCAAGACAAATTTTTATGTCTTGTTGGAGATTTTTAAATGAGAAGTTAGAGGAGACTTGACTTGCAAAACAAAGCAATATAGAAAAGATCCGGCTTCATAATTCTCCACGGGAAAACTGTCCAAGTAAAGCAACCAATGATACTATGAAGGGTATTACAATCAAAATAAAACAAAGATGGACAATAGAAGAAAGTAATAACAGAAGTGTGAAGTGAAGGAAGAAGCATCGGACAAAATTAGAAAGATGGTTCGACATTACCTGAGAAAGGAGAAGCAACTAGTTGTCGATCTTCCTTTAGATACTGAGCATGTAGGCACCGTAACCCCGACCCAATCTGCCATCAGCCTTGATACATGCAGGAATATGTTTTTGACCTTTCATTGATTATTGTGTATAATATATATAGTGTTAAATAATTACAAATTAAATAATTAAATCTTCCTAGTTTTTTGACTCTCCTCTCTCTAACTTACTCCCCCAACCGTAATATCACCAACCCCCACCCCATCCACCCCCATTTCTGACGGTCAGACCCAACAGCACCGTTCCGACCACCCACCGGTGGCAATGGAAAAACATTTTTTTTATAAAATTTCATTTATTTTTTTGTTCTTTTGTTCTTTTCTTGTTCTTGTGTTCTTTTTCTCATAGATCTATGCAGGTACTCGATTTTTTTGGTGAAAACTCAAGTAAACAATACTTCTGGTGCCAGTGAACAGTGATTTCGTCGGCAAACATGTTCGATTCAACTGGAGTTGGTACCTCTAGTTGCCCGTATCCATTATTTGTCCTTAACTTTTTGTTAAATTTTGTTGATTCTTCTCTTTAGTTATAGCATTCTTGGCGAAGTGGTTTCACTTGCCTCTAGATTCTTGTTAACTTGTGTTTGCACTTTGATCCCTTCCTGTTTAAGGGTAAACGTTTGAGTAGTTTATTATTTTATATTTGTTTTAGTGGATTTGGTAACTGATAGTAGACTAGGGTCATGTTCTCGGTCGAGGACGGAGGTGAGGGTTAGGGGGTTAGTGGGGTAAGTGAGAGGGTAGGCTGAGAATAGGGTCTTGGAACATTGGGACTTTAACGGGGAAGTCCATATAGCTAGTTAAGATTCTTAAGAAGAGGAAGATTAAAGGCTAAGGATGTAGACGAGTATAAGTTATGGTTCTCGGGTAGGTCGAAGTATAGGAATGGGTAGGCATTTTGGTAGACAGCGAGCTAAGAGATCGGGTGGTAGAGGTGAAGAGGGTCAATGACAGGCTAATGACGAGTAAGTTGGTAGTTTGAGGGATCACCTTGAATATTATTAGTGCTTATGCACCGTATGTGGGCTTGGACGAGGAGGAGAAGAGACGTTTTTAGGAAGATTTGGACAAAGTGATGGGAGGTATACCACCCACTGAGAAATTATTTGTAGGAGGGAATTTCAATGGACATATCGGGTCACTTCCGGGGGGTTATGACGACGTGCATGGAGGGTTTGGACTCAGGGACAGGAATGGGGGAGGCGTCTCACTTTTGGAGTTCGCTAGAGCTTATGGGATAGTGATAGCCAATTCGAGGTTCCTGAAGAAGGAGGAACACTTGGTGACTTTTCATAGTTCGGTGGCTAAGACTCATATAGAATTTTTGCTCCTTAGGAAGGTTGACAAAGGTCTTTGTAAACACTGCAATGTTATTCCGATGGAGGATCTCACAACCCGACATAAGCTTTTGGTGATGGGTTTGGAGATCAAGATGGAGAAGAAGAAGAGGGTTGTGAATGTTAGATTAAGAATCAAATGGGGAAGTTTGACCATAGCTAATGCAAAAGAGATGGGGGAGAGGTTGATGGCCAAGGGGGCTTGTAGGAGTAATGGGGATGCGATCGGTATGTGGGATATGATGGCCAGTTGCATTCGGGAGGTAGCTAAATAAGTGCTAGGGGCCTCGCGGGGTAACCGTGGTGGACATCGAGAGGGGACTGGTGGTGGAATGGTAAAGTTCAAGAGAAGGTGAAAACGAAGAAAGCAGAGTATGTGAAATTGGTAGAAAGAAAGAATGAGGTGGAGAAGTGGACGAATAGGAAATTGTATAAGATGGCGAGGAATGAGGCAAAGCTAGCGGTTACGGCAGCGAAAATGGCGGCTTTTGAACGTATGCATGTGAAATTAGAGGAGAAAGGCGGGGATAAGAAGTTATACAAACTAGCCAAGGTAAGAGAGAAGAGGGCCCGTGACTTGGATCACGTGAAGTGCATCAAGGACAGGGATGACAAAGTACTGGTGAAGGAAGCACATATTAGGCGAAGGTGGCAGTCTTACTTCTATAAACTCTTGAACGAAAAAGGAGATGGAGACATTGTGCTGGGAGATCTGGAGCATTCTAGTAGGTACCGGGATTTTGAGTATTGTAGAAGTATTAAGGTTGAGGAGGTTAAGGGTGTTGTTCGCATGATGCGCAGGGGACGAGCGACCGGGCCTGATGAGATCCCAGTTGAATTTTGGAAGAGCGCAGGCAGGGCAGGTTTGGAGTGGCTGACTGAGTTGTTTAACGTCATTTTTAAGACGGCATGAATACCCCCAAGAATGGAGATGGAGTACAATGATTCCCATGTACAAAAATAAATGTGATATACAGAGTTGCAACAACTATATGGGTATCAAGTTGTTGAGCCACACTATGAAAGTTTGGGAAAGGATCGTGGAGATGAGGGTGAGGAGAGGCATGTCTATTTCCGAGAACCAGTTTGGATTCATGTCGGGCGTTCGACTACTGAAGCCATTCATCTATTAAGAGGTTGGTGAAGCAGTATAGGGAGAGGAAGAGAGACTTATATATTGTTTTTAATCGACCTCGAGAAGGCATACGACAAAGTCCCGGAGGTTCTATGGAGATATTTGGAGGTTAGATGTGTACCTGTGGCGTACACTAGGGCGATCAAGGATATGTATGATGGAGCCAAGACTAGGGTATGGACGGTAGGAGGAGACTTGGAGCACTTCCCATTGATGATGGGGGATGCACCAGGGATTAGCTCTTAGCTCATTCCTATTTGCCTTGGTGATGGATGGACTGACGCGACAAATCCAAGGAGAGGTACCATGGTGTATGTTATTCGTAGACGACATAGTCCTGATTGATGAGACTCGCAGTGGAGTGAATGCAAAGCTGGAGGTTTGGAGACAGACTCTAGAGTCTAAATGATTCAGTCTGAGTAGGACCAAGACAGAATATTTGGAGTGCAAGTTCAGCAACGGGAGCGGCCATGAGACAGGCACGGAGGTGAAGCTTGGCTAAATGAATCAAAAGAATATAATATAATGGACAAAATGGAAAAAGAAAACAAGATAGAAAAGGAGTGAGGACGCAGAAACACCAGAATACACCTTTCTCCTTTAATACCATTTCAAGCCTTTTCAATTCCCCTTCTCTGTTTGACTAGATGTCATAAATCCTTTTCTTGACCCTTCATAGGACTCTAAATTCCTCGCCTACCCCAACCCCAAAAAGAAAAAAATGAAAACCTAGAGGCTCGATCATTCTTAGCATGCTTACATTTCAAAAAAAAAAAGAGTCCGCATAATAGATTCACACAGACAAATTGAGGAGAAAAATGAGAAACAATACTAGAACCCAATGTGTAGGATGTGTACTGGTAAAATACAAAGCTCGTTAAATGAATTAAGAGACTCGAACTCATAATGCACACATCAAGAATAAAAAAAATGGAATAAGAGTAGAACAACACCATAGAAAATGCAGGGCACCAAGAAAATGTGAAGAAAAGAACCAACAGAAGACTAAGAAAAAGGGAACACTTTGGAGAGTAGGTACCTCGATGAAACTGTTGGTGCTCTATTGTACTTTATAAAGCAGTACGGGAAGTAAATAACTATTACAAGTATTCGAAAGGATAAACAAATAATCAATATTCAGTAATTGAATCTTGTTGAACAAATAGGCCAATCTTCAAAACTGCCGCAAGCTTGTTGTGTCTTGAATCTTGATAACCTGAAATCAAGAAACAACTAAATCTAGATGGTTACAACGTTGTGTGTTGAGTCGAGCAATTGCCCTCTGTCCTTAAGACAAGATTGCCCCGTATATATGCTTTTACGTTAGTGGGCAATAGTCTCTCAAGATAAAACAACACTTTAATCTCAACGCTACAAAGCCAATAGGTTGAGCCTGCCGAATAAAACAAATATGAATCGACTTGCTGAAGATATGGAAAAGGAAGGAAGAGTTTATGTTTACTCTTCTCTTTTGTCTCTGTGTAGATAGTGTGTCTCTATTGTGTAAATCTTGTGTATATGTGTGTATTTCAACACTGTTTTTTGTCACTGTTTTTTTTTTGCTGTTTTTCGTGACTGTTTTGTGCAGTATATTCTGTCTATATTGCTGTTTTTCTCTGTCACGAATTGAGCCAACAACAACTCAATATATATCATGGAGGAAGGCAGCCCAACAGCCACAAACAAGGCTGTAATGGCCATTAAGAGAGGACTGTTAATGGCATTAGAAAGGCTGATTTATGGTCATGAATGAGGCTGCTCAACTGCCCAAATAATGGGTTGTTAATGGAGGAGTTAATCAGCCAAGTAATGACTGGTTAATGCTCCAAAACACAGTCTAACGGAAGACAGAATATGTCACCCCAAAATCAACTTTCCAGAAACTCTGGGAACCAAACTGTAAATATTAAGCAATTTGGGTTCAAAAAGATAATATCAGAAAGTCCCCACAGCCCACGACCCGAGACCGGACCGGACGGGCGGTGCGCGTGTGGGCTTAGCCTTGAACCCAAGCACATCTAGGTCCTCCCTCCTTTAAACACATGAGATACCCCTTGGAGTCCCAAACCCTTTACCACATTAGAGACTTATATAGAGAGCAATTCTTCATATTCCCACCGATGTGGTAGATTTGTCTCACACCATATTTCCATGCCTCAAACACCTTACTTCGTGGACCAATATCTCTTTCATTTCTCAACGAAATTTGACGATTCTTGGCCCTACGGTCATCTACTCACTTCGTAGATCATGCATGTGAGAAGAGACAAAGCCTCCAACATGCGGAACACTAGTGTTTAATTCATTAAATATGAGTGGACGCACCTCTCCGCCAAAGGCAAATTTCCAACAGAAACAATCATGGAAGAGAAGACGCAAGAGTTGTGCAGGTGCATTGTGTTGAAGCTGGATGATTCTCTGCATCATGGACCACACAATTCCCTCCACATCCCTTTCGCATTTGTCCTCATAGAAGTCGTATCTGAAGTGTGCAATGGATTCAGCACACCATTGTTGTCACAAGCAAGAATGAGAGAATCGCCATGAAAACACAGTTCTTGCTCGACATTTTGGCTGATAAGAGGAAAATGAGTTGAGAGAGTTTGTGAAAGCAGTGGTGGTGAGCGGGATGTAATATCAAATGCTTGAAATTAAATACTACTATTACTCTTATGTGTTGTAAGTGTCGTCTGGTTTGGGTATTCAATTCGACCTTGGCTCACTTACAGTACCATTTATTGTATATTACCAGTCAATGCTACTTCTTTTGTTTAATTTATGTAGCATACTTTCCTTTTTATTCTACAACAAAAAACACACATATTTTTATTTTACCCTTAGTAAAATGATTTAGTATAAAATATAACTATTGACTTGTTTTAGACTACAAGTTTCAAAAATCTTTTTCATTTTTTTTTAAATTTTTGTGTCCATTAATAAGGCCACATAAAAATTGAGAAGGAGGAATAAATAGAAATAGTACAATTTCATTGAAAACTAACCATAAAGTAAAAGATGTCATCTGTAACTTCATATGGGAGGGGAGGGGAGGGGGGGGGGAACTAATTTTGAGAGTTTAATACTCAAATCGCTCTTCATAATCAGTACTCATCAAATCTTTTTTATGTGACAATAGCAATTATGTCTCATTCTCAAGCAAATCCCTGTTGATACATTATAGACACTTAAATACTCGAGGATACAAGATCCAGTTCCCAGCTCTCCCTTGTCTGAGCCTCCTCCTTGATTGCATAGAAAGCTGACAGCACAAAAGGAATAAATATTGAGAACTGATTTGAAACAAACTCTTCTATTTAAAGCGCAAAGGAGGGCTTTGTGATAACTTACATGGGCTAAAAGTTGCATAGAACAACTTATTAACATCAAATGAAGCATCGACACTCCAATGCGCAAAGATCTGATGACGTTTCATTTGAATATTGAAGATCTGACCATGTTTTCAGAACTGAGACTCTCCCTCTTCCAAAAGCTAAGTAGAGTGCCCAGTCAACAACCCCATTCAAGTCTTTAAAATTTATCAGAGATAACCAACACCATTATCACCAGTAATCACCACAAGAACATTGGCCACCACTAAAATGGTGAAACCGATAAGGATCCCTCAATATGATTTCCCTACTAATAATGCTGCTTATGAACTTGAAAACCGAATGGCAATCGCCACAGACTCTAAGGTTCTTAAATATTCGAAGAGTTGAACCTTCAGGAGTACTAATCAAAGCATATGCTAGTGCAAGTCTTTCACTATGCATCCATAAATTGTGCTCCTTCTGTTCTTCATCTGTGTCATGCAATGCAAAGCTTGTATCAGCAATATAACCGGCCTCCTGAATCTTTTTTCTCAGTTCTGTCAACTTCCTGTATATTTGCTCCGACTCCGGGTGAGACAAGTCTCCGATCCCAAAGGTGAAAATTTGGTTCTTTAACTTGACCCAACTGCAAGCGAGCTGCTTTTTCACTTTATGTGATTCCATTTCAGCTCTCACATTCTGAACGTCCTGCCACCTCCCAGAAGTTGCACAGATATTAGAATAAAGAACATAAGCCGAATCATCCGATGGGTTAGATCTCAGAAGATTTCCAGCAGCTACTTTTCCTAGTGCTGTATTTCTGTGCATCCTGCATGCTGCCAACAAGCTTCTCCAAACAAAGTCATTTGGTGGCACTGGCATTTCTTTAATAAAACCTATGGCTTCAGGGAACCTTCCAGATCTTCCAAGAAGGTCTACTACACAAACATAGTGCTCTATGCCAGGCGGGACTCCAAATTCAGAAGTCATAGAAGCAAAATACCTAAGACCTTCATCTACTAGACCACCATGACTACAGGCTGATAGAAGAGAGACAAAAGTGACATGGTCTGGCTTTGAACCTTGCTTTATCATATCGTGAAAAGTATCCCGAGCTTTCTGGAAAAATCCATGTCTGGCAAAAACAGATATTAATACATTCCAAGACAATCTTGGACGCATATTTGGTTCAGGGAGTATTTTCAGCACATCGTTCATTTCACCAGATTTCCCATACATATCCATTGTAGCATTTCCAACAAAAGAATTTGAGCCAAACCCAAGTTTAGTAGCTAAACAGTGAATCTGTTTTCCCTCTTCCAAGGATGCCAAGTTTGCTGCAGCTGAAAGTGCAACAGAGAGGCTGAATTGGTCAAACTCCAGTTTTTTCCTTTGCATCTGCAGAAGAAGTTTCAACGCTTCCTCCCAGAGACCACGACAAGCATTCGCAGCAAGCATAGCATTCCAGGTCACTGATGTCTTATTTAGTAGTGAATTAAAGATAAGACTACTTGAAACGAGATCACCACAGTCAGCATACATTGTTATGAGAGAGTTCCTGGTGTACTCATTTGTCTCAAAACCAGTTAGAATTATATGTCCATGCAACGGCTTGCCATACTTCAGCAGATCAGTTTCAGTTGAGCAGGAACCAAGAACATTAATCAAAGTAATGTAATTTGGAGAATTCTCCTCCTCTCTCATTGACTTAAAAGTTCTCACTGCCTCAAGTGTATCTTTATTATCTGCATAGCCACCAATCAATGCATTCCAAGTGACTAATTCCCTGTCACACATTGCTTGAAATACCTTTTTAGCCTCCCACATCATACCACACTTCCCATACATGGTGACTAATGCATTGCCAACTATTAAATTGTCATGGAGTCCATGAACAGTTACAAGAGCATGAACAGTTTTTCCTTCGTCAAGCAATTGACCATCCGAACACGCAGCCAAAGCACTAGCAAAAGTCACATAATTAACTGTTCTTTGCAAGTGAAGCAGTTCAGCCAACACTTCCAAAACCTTGAAGTACTTACCTGCTAAAACATAACCAGCCATCATGGAGTTCCACGAAATCACATCCTTTTCTGGCATTGCCAAGAACAAACTTTCGGCATCTTTGTGCCTTGAAGCCTCCAAATACATGGAGAGAAGAGTATTACAGACACAAATATTAGAATTCCATCCCAATTTCAACGACAAACCATGAACACCTCTCCCTAAGTTTAGACAATCAATAGTTCCACAAACAGACAGCAATGCAGAAATTGTCGTTGAATTGACATCATTATGATCATGACGCATTTCAGAAAACAAGCTGAACGCTTTCTCGTATAATTGGTGATACGCTAGTGCAGAAATAATTGAATTCCACGATATAGTGTCACGGTCAATCATGCCCTCAAAAGTATAACAGGCATCCTCAATGCAACCAAAACTACAAAACATCGAAATAAGAGAATTTGATACCGAAACATTGTCCAGGTATCCAGATTTTACAACCTGACCTAGCACTTGATAACCCAAAAAATCATCATCAAGAGCTACGCAAGAACTAATCACAGCAGTAAACGTGTTTTGATTACCAAACACTTCCTCATGCCTCATTCTTTTGTATAGATTTGTTACCACTTCCGGGTAACCGTTATCTGAATATGCAACCATCAAAGAAGTCCAAGTAACAACATTCCTTTCAGGCATTTCCTCAAACAATGTCTCAGCACAACAAGGTAGTTGATATACGCCATAAAAATGGAGAAAAGAAGTGCCCACAAAAACATCATTCAACAAACCATATTTCAAAACCAATCCATGAATTTGAAATCCTTCAAGAACCATATTTTCCAAATTACTAAATGCAGTCAACAAACTAGCTACAAAATACCCATTTGGTTGAATTCCACAACAACCCCACATTTCAACAAAAAGAACTACAGCATCCCAGTAAAGACCCATCTTGACATACCCAGACACCAAATTATTCCAAGACGCCGAATTTCTCTCAGGAATTTTATCGAACACATGGCGAGCATCTTCAATTCTTCCGAGTTTCGAGTACATGTTGATCAAAGTGTTGTAATGGAAAATGCTCAAATGGGGTTGTTCTTTTAGGCAAACTGCATGTACTGCCTTTCCAATAATGTGTTGGGTGATATTGGAGAAGCCCTTTTGATGAAACCCAGAAATTTCTGGTTCTTGGTGGTTTTGTAGGCATTGAAAGGGGCGGTTTATTGGATGATGTTGACTGCATTGGACTGAGATTGTGGTGAAGTATTTAAAGGGGAAGTAAATGTTGAAAGGGAAGAGTTTTTTGTTAAGGTAAGAGTGTCTGGTTAAGGTATGATAGAGCAACAAAGCACTCATAAAAGCTGCTTGGAGAACTAAAGCAGATGACTGTAGTATTATTCCAAACTTTTGGGGTGCAATATCAGTTGCCAAACTAGTATAAGTTCCAAATCAGATTTTTCGTAACGAAGAAAGACGAGCATATTTGAAGCAAAGCAATTTAAGATCTTTTTACGAGAAACAAAACATGGGATTTAGATTTTGCTCAAAAAAATTATTCTAAAATACTCTGTCCGTCCCAAATTATTTCTCAATTTTTTGTTTTAGACGACCCTTAAAAATACTGTAATAATTAAGAGAAGTATTTAACCTATTTTATTTTTATTTATATCTAAATTATAATATCTCTTCATTAAATATTTACTATATTTATGTGTCATCTTCATTAATGGCAAAATTCTACTAATACTAAAATAGAGGAAAAAATTAATTATGCCTTAAAACTTCTAAATGACAAATAATTTGAGACAACTATTTTTAATAACCAAGATAAATAATTTGAAACGGGAAGTAATCATCACTTTAGAAATTCATGATTAAAGTTGACAATTGTTTTCAAAGATATCCTTAACATCAAATAAATGCTTTATTTTTAATATGCTCAATTTTTAAATGTATATAATAAATAGAAATAATTTAGTAAATTATATCTTAGATTTATTAATTTTTTAAAATACGTGAAATGAGCTAAAACAATAATTAAATTGAGACTAAGGGAATAGTCTCTCTTTTGGTCCATATTACCTCTTTTCATGTCTTTATCCACCCTTAAAAAGAACATTCTATAACCCTATTCATAAAAGTAGTGATTAAAACTCTATTAATTGAAAAGTGAGGGTTGAGAAAGAAAAAGTAGCAAATGACATTTTATTTTTTCTATATGTCAAAAATTATAAGACAAAATTCAATTTGCTAAAACATTGATACTTGGAAGAAGAAAGTATTGTTCCATAGACACTTTAGGGGCACACAAAAACTCTTTTTACTTTTAGTTAAGTATGTTGTTATTTAATTTTTAAGAAAATTTAAGAAGTTCCTATTAGAATACTGGTAAAAACTAGTGAGTAGTACCTTTTAAGTCGAATGAGTTATGATTCAGAACTCATCTAAAATTACTTGAATCAAGATAAATTGAATTAATTTGAGCTAAATAGTATGTTATAATCGGATCCATCAAATTCAAAATCATATTTTTAGTTTTTATTAATTCAATTGATTTCCAGATCAAACCTAACAACTAACTAACTGACTTGTTCTATATGATTAAACATCCATTTTACACATGAGCAGTTAGAAATGAGTAAAATAGGTCCTCTATGTTTTCAAATAACTTAAAAATAGTATTTCTTTGACTTACAGTTGTATGATCAAGTGATGAGCGTCTTCTTTTAATTGGTGTGGAGTTGATAATTGCCATATATAGCCATGGCTGGCTTTGATTAATGGAACTTTGGTTTCTTGCCTATGTTTTAAACACATCCTAACAACCAGAAGAGCAAACAATGAATGTGGTAACTGGTTGCATATGGGCAATCATAATATTTTCTTTGAATTTCTCAAAGGCTGTAATTAGACAAAAATAAATCAATAGAAATCATCTATAGATATAATAAAATATATTTTCTTACCTCTTTAGTTAATTCTCTATTTAATTCACAAATATCAAAATGTACTAAGTCTAAGTCTAATAATTCAGTAACACTTTCAATTTTACGAAAAGGGATTCTTGATATTTTTGCTTAATTGTATGCAAATTTCATATTTTGCTTCTAGCAGCACAATGTTGTTAAGAAACCTAGGGGTAAAATTACATATAAAATGTTATTTAGGTTGAACACCAAAAGCATGTTTTGAATTATATTGAATATTTAATACAACGAACAAAAGTCAAAACATACAATAAAAAATGCATATACACCAAGTAGTCCGGTAATTATTTAATCTTCGTATTATAATTTTCATATTATTAACTCTGGATAACTTATTTGCAAGCCATTACCTCTAGTGTGCAATTGGCAAAAGGAGATAAGTTTGGAGGGTAATTACATATCGCTCCATCACTAAATTATTCATTCTTCATTTCTTAATCAAATTTAAGTTATAGAGCTCTTATGAAATATAACTCTATATTCATATGAACAGTATTGTATTTCTTTCGCTTCATTTTGAAGTAAGTACCTTTTTCATCGCAATTTATCCCATTTTGTATCAAAAACTAGTCACAATCACCATCCTATTCGTGCAATTAATTCTCAAATAATAGCACCTAATTATTGCAAATAATTGCATCGTATTTCATCTTCAGAAAAAACAGGAATTGGCCCCCTTTAATTGTGATACACTAGATTTTTAGTGTCAATTCAACCTAGAACCAGTTGGAACTAAGGGTGGCCAGTGGGCCAAGTCGGCCCGGTCCCTATCCAACCCCGCTCCAACCCGGTCCCGCGTAAAAAAAAAGAAAAAAAGGGGGGGACGGGACTCGAACTCGGGACGGGACCTAGGCTCGTTCCACCCGAGCTCGTCCAGACCCAGGCTCGATCCCGCCGACCCGCCTCGGTCCCGCCCGATCCCCTCCCCTTTGCAAAAAATTCCGTTGCACAACGGCCATTTTATATTTTTGGCCGTTGTGCAAAGACCATTTTTGGCCTCCCCCTACCCCCTTAATATTTATTTTTAACCCATAAGTTAATGTATTTACACTTTAACCCAATTTTCCAACTATAAATACCTCATTTTCTCTTAATTTAGAAGATAATCTAGATGACACACCAATTAATCTAGATGGCACACCCACCAGTGCACCTCAAACTGAAACTGGAACGCCTCTTATTCCCCTAGTATGAGACGATGCCCAACACAACGAAAATTAAAATCAAATGCATGGGCTTTTTTGATAGGGACCAAGAGAACAAGTAGTTAGATGTCAAATTTATAAAAATGTTTATAAATTTAAAATGGGAAAAGGTCAGGGTGGGACGGGAGGTTTATTGAGACATGTACAAAACCTTCACATAGCTAGGTGGGATGAATACGAGGCTACAAAGTCGGGTGCGCCAATGCCTCTCAGTCGGGACAAGGTTCACATACTGTCCTGGACCAAGTACATGGTTAAATTAACTCGATGGCGGGGGGAATTGTAGGCCCTAAATATGATAAACATAGATATAGGGAAGCAATAGTAAAATTAGTTGCGATGGAGGGTTTGCCTTTTTCATTTCCTTCCTCTCCTGGTTTTATTCATTACATTAGAGATATGTATAATCCTGATTTTAACGGTTTTCCTAGATCAATTGTTAGGAGAGATATTTTTAAATTTGCACATGAATATCAACAGTATTTACGTTATTCATTATATCATTTCCATGTCAAAGTATCTATCATGTCTGATATAGGCCGTAGTATTAACGGCCATGATTATTTTATTGAAACATGTCATTGGATAGATTATAAATGGTCTAGCAAAAACGTATTTTAGCATATAGACATATTGATGATAGGTACACTTGAACTTTTATTTCAGAAAATATTCATCAAGTTTGCGATTATTATGCAATAACTAATAAAATAATGACTATTTACATTATCTAGCATACACGATGAATGTAAAAAAGTATATAGATATTACCAACAAGAAAGTGCTAGCAACCAACCGGCTTCCATACCATCTTCTTCTTCTTCTTCTTCAATACAACCTCAAAAAAGACATGTTGTTTCTGCGGCAAGTATTGAAAGCCTTAAAAATAGAATGTATAGTGGTACAACTACTAATCAAGTTAGCGAGTTTGATGATTTTGTTTTGCAGGGTGTTGTACCATACCAAACAGTTTTCAATGAAGAATGACGTGAAGACTTGCTGAAATACTGGAAGGAGAATGAGAAGACATTTTCGACACTATCAAAGATGGGCCGAGATGTGTTGATCAACAGCGTCTGAAAGCGTTTTTTCTGCCGGAAGATTTCAAATAGAAGAGCACAGACACTCATTAGCGGGAGACAGCTTGGAGATTGCAGTATTATTCAGAGATTGGATACGAGCAAAGCGTAGAAGGTGCGGTCAACCGGAGATCAATGAAGAAGACGACAAAAACTACAATTAAATCTTATCCGACGAAGGTGGAAGCGACGTCAAGCAATTTGACCAACAAATTTCAATTCCAACCGAAGAACCACAAGACATTGTGAAGAAACTAGAAAATGTGTTTTTAAATATGTAATTTTTAATTATAATTTTACTATGTTATTTGCAACTTTCAACACATCAATTTTGAAATTGTATTACAAAAAAATTATATTTCTATTAAATAATATAAGAGGCACAAAAACAAACCTTGAGATGGTTTTATTACACTATCTTGTTCAATTATTGAGTTGTTTATATATGTTATTTTTTAAAATTAAGTGGAAAATCCTGTAACCGACCCGACCCCACCCCTCCCCCGCCTGATAAGACGGGACGGGGAGGGCGGGACCGGGAACGGGACGGAACATCAGCGGATCCCGCCAGTCCCGGCCCACCGGGCTCGCCGAAGGACCGGTCCCGCCCTCCCCGTCCCATCGGGACCCGCCCCGCCCTCGTACGCGCCCCGTTGGCCACCCCTAGTTGGAACTCCTCCTCACATAATTCTGACCATTCAAACAAATTACAAGTAGTTAGAATGACATGTTCAAAAAACATGAAACATCAAAATAAAGGAGTGTTACAGGTAGTTTCTAAATTTAGCATTTGAAATCACTTTCTTAACATTTTTAGAATTAAAATAAACAACCATCTACGTATAGTCACTAGTTCTGAGAGTACAAGGTGGAAAGTCAAAATATATTTGAATTGAACAAAGTTTCTTTGCCAAAGTTATTTTTATGTGTCAAAGCAGGAGTTAATTTCGTTTTCTCCCTCATATTTACAGAGACAACTTATTCTGCTTTTGCTGATTTAAATGCTGGGTAAATATTAGTAATCTTTTTAACATCGTTATTGTCTGTGATATAATTTGGTTTAATCAATTTTTGTTTCTTGTTGCATCGTTCTGCTCTTACAATGACTACTTCTTATGCATGTGTGTCAAATTCTGTAATGAGCTAATATTTGTTGTTATGTATGTTTGCTTTCTCTCTTTTTTTTTCAAACCCTACTGTTAGAGATCAACTTTATTTGAAAAATAGGAATTACAGACTTATCTCATTTGTTTCTATTAAAATTTGAAGGTTGATGCTTTAACTGGACCAAGTTTATATTTCCTAAAATGCATTAGAAACACAAGGAATTGCTTTCGATTCCCAAATTGTAATTTTCTATAAATTATAGTCTAAATTTATATGATGGATAGTGCAAAGGAGTTGCTTTCGATTGTAGATAAATAGATAAATATTCAAAATGGAATTCTTCAAATCGAGTTGCAAATGAATTGCTTTCGTATTTATCTATTTGATGTATTTAGAATATGGACTTTTATATGATGGATAGTGGCAGCGGATGCAAAGTCAATACTGCGAATACATAAAAGGCATGTGTGGATTATGAAAAAGAATCGCATTTCACTGGTCTTACTTTCATGCTGGTTAGCATTCTTCTTGCAAGAGGCAAAATTATCGAAGTTATATAATTGAGTTCGACATGAACATACTTTACCTTTCCTATTTTCTCTTTCTTTACTTCCTAATATCCAACAAGAGGAATTGAACTTGAATTTGCTGAATTGTGTGAGAACTTGAAAAGAGTCCACAATAACTACTAAAACTTAGAAGGCAAATTTTAAAGTAAAGAAGCCTAATGAATAACTTTGAAGGACAATGAACTTGCTATCACAAAACAAGTGTAATCTCATAGGTGGGGTCTGAAGAGGGTAGAGTGTATGCATACCTTACCATTACCCCGTAGAGATAAAGAGCAAAAGGAGATTGTTGTTAAGCATCTAAGCTCTAATGAGAAGCTTTGTTGTGACTATATTGAGATGCTTCGAAAATGTGAAAAAGAGAATAGAGGGCATTAGCTTTAGACGGTGCAAAATCAACTGATTTGGATAAAGAGAAACAAATTCGTCTCTCAAATAAGAAATTTTTATTGGCTTCATAGGAGAACTCTTCTATGAAGAAGCCAAAGCATCCACAGAGCTAAGACACAAGGCAAGTGTGAAAGTTTGTTGAATAATAGCAAGTCAATTTGAGCTTTTCTTTTTTCGTGATAGAACCATGGCATTCATGAATGAGTTGAGAGTTTTCTCTCTTATTTAATTAAAGAAAGTAGAATAAGATTTCTGCTGATAAACCAGAAAACCAACATATGCATCAAGATAAGCTTTGTGTTTGCCTGCTTGTGAGTCTTTTCATATTTAGTGCATAATCATTATCGCTGACTTTTAATTTATTGGGAAAGATTTTGAAGTAGTAAAAAGTGAAACTTTATCATAGAGATGAGATTTTAAGAAAAGAATGAAATCAAACATAACCGGAGAAATCATAAAGCGTGTGTTGTCTTCAATACTTATGAGATTCTAGAGTTTCAGATTATGCATTATAGCTTTACCATTGCATATAACATGAAATTATATATTAGACTAGTAGCACGTTTTAAAAGGGTAAAACAAGAGGCTGAACAACAATTACAGCACCTCTTTTCTTCATTTGACAACGTGACACAAATTACAATAAGACCCTATGAGTAGTACTTCTACCAAGCCCTGCTCCTGCAACTCTATATCAATACATCCATGCCCAGATTTATACTATCGGTAATGGGACAGAGACATGCATATCAGGAAAAATAATTGTCATATTAGAAAAGGACGTCTAGCCTAAATCATCATATCAACAACAACATACCAAATGTATTTCCACAAGTGGGGGGTCTGGGGAGGGTGGAGTATATGCAGACCTTATCTTTACCTTTGTGGGGTAGAGAGGTTGTTTCCGATAAATAGATCTTAAATCCAGTTTAAATAGATAGATACCCATCAATCATCATATACGAAAAATATTATGATCTTAAAATGCAGATGTGTCCTACTCAATCAACTCTGTTTACATGAATTCTGCAATTAACTGGCCAAAATCATTGCTGGTTCAGGTTATTCGTTACATAATTATCATATCCTGTTGTAGCTCAATAAAAAAGTTAGGAATGGTTGAATGTGTGGAACTGCTCTATGATTTGCTTAATGCTTTTTTTAACATATTGGTCGAGATACTGACGTGTATTAGCTGCACTCTTTAGATTTTACGATGTCTGATCACAATTTCTTATGTAGAGTAATGAATTAACTGTGGGAGCTAATTTTAGGTATATGATGCATTTATCTGCTATGTTTTTTCGCTCTATCTTGTGAGGAGGCCGATGCATTGTGACCATTTAAGAGCCAAGTTTCATTTCTGAAAATAGTATCATTAGCTTGCAATTTTGCTGAAAAGAAAAAGTTATTTTATATTTGCTGAAAATAGTACCATTTGAGTATTCTCCTTTTTTAGGACACATCTTTTATATTTATATTAAGTTAAATAGTGATTTGTGCAAGTTATTTTATGTTTGTTCAATTGTATATTAGTGTGCAAATACTTATGCGCCATCAGATAAAAAGAATCGGTTGGCATTGTATCTCTTTTCAAGAATTACGTGATATTCTTTATTTGTAGCCATGAGTGAACCGGTAGTTAGGAACAGTTTCACCATGTCTGGAGAACCGTATTAACCTTTAAAGGTTCTTCATTCCAGTTAGATAATTATCTCCTTTTTTAATTTCTATCATTTTTCTGAATCACATTATAAAGAATAGCCTACATCCTTTTCACCCAAAAGTGTTGATAAAACATCTATTTTACACCAAAGTTTTTGAATTGCTTAAGAACCCCTTTCTCCTTCATTCACTTGAAATACACGATTAATTTGCGGTGTCTGCTGTCAGTGAATGCAATTGGAACGGTCCTGGTATAACTATTTGATATATTATACAAGTGTACTCTCTTTTTGACGTGTAAGACCTGATTTTCGAGTTTCATGCAATATTCAAATTTGTTTGTAATGGTAGATAAAGAAGTTTTACTACTGGATTAAGACCATCAGGTAGAATAGACTCACAAAAATTGCATAATTAAACGTCCATCATCTATATATAGTGCAGGTTATAGGTGGATTAATATAAATTCAACGAATAACATATTGGAAGTTGAAGTTAAAATTTTGTCATATTGACCCTGCCAGAATGCTTGTCTAGCTTTAACCACTACTAGCTTAGCTTTATCATTGCTTATTTATGATCATGCAGCTAAGGTCCTTACGTTGACTAATTCTTTCAGTCCATTTTGAAATGCAATAACTTGACTTCTCATACTGGTTTGATTTCTGTAGGATGGAATGAAGGTTCTGATACTTTTTTTGAATACCAGTGCAAAAAAAAGAAGGAAAAGGCTTACAACAAAGAATTTTTATGATAATATTTTACAAGTATGTACCTTCTCTGTCCAGGATGTAAATAAATTTCCCATTAATGTAAGCTGAAAAATGTATTATGTTGCAAATTCATATTTCATATTTTGTACAACTTTGTTCCTCAAATTAATGTAAGTACATAGTATGAAACATTAATAGGTTGTTTTATATGATCAACATTGTAGTATTACTTTCTTTTTTGGTAATCCTGTCAAACAATTGAAATAAATTATGAAGTTATCTTTTCAATCTCAACCTTTTAGATAATCTTGTAGTTGTACAAATAACACAAACTGCAACATCAGGCATACGCAGCACGGGCACAGAGCATCTAGTCTTATGAAAGTACTGTTGGAAAAAATTCGTATTTTCTCTCTTTGTGTAATTAGGATGGAAATTAAAATTGCGAAAAAAATTATGAGAATAATAGATAAAAAAATATGAGAATTTTTTGTTATGCGGAAAACCCAAAAATGAGGGAAAAACCGCGGACTAGTAGTCCAATCCTTCCACTATAAGATGATAGTAGGATTACAAGATCTCACCCAAATTGGATGGATAACAATATTTCTCTCTCAATAATAATTTATGTGGAACACTCACTAACTTGAGAAAAAATGGAGAATTTTTCTCAAGCACCCTCACTATGAAAGTGGTTCTTTCTCTCTCACTCTTAAAGTGGATGCTCTCACTTGTGTTATAGATGCTCTTCACAACTTGTGGATGTAGATACCCAAGCCTTCTCCAAGTATCCGTATTTATAGGGCCAAAATGAACATGATAGAAGACTCAAGGTTGTCTAAATTCAACTCCCAACAAACTAGTAATTAATACATGAGTCATTCTAGAGAAATCCAACTCTAGAGAATTACAACTCTAAAGAAATTCTATTCTAAAGAAATTCATTTCTAAAAAAATTCAATTATATGTGGTCATCCCATAATTACGTAGGGATTGTTGGAAATTTGCCTTTGGCGGGAGTTGCGACCGACCAACTTTAACGGCTTAAACACTAGTGTTACGTATGTTGGAGAATTCGGTTCTTCACACATGCATGATCTACTAAGTACGTAGATAATCGTAGGGCCAAGAATCGTCAAATTTCATTGAGAAATGAAAGAGATATTGGTCCACGAAGTGAGGTGTTTGAAGCATGGAAAGTGTGGTGTTGTGTTCAATTCTCTCTCATCGGTAGAGGAAGAAAGAATTGTTGTGTATATAAGACTCGAAATTGGTTTGGGGTTTGGGACCCCAAGGGGTATCCCATGTGTTTAAAGGAGGGAGGACCTAGATGTGCTTTGCTCGAGGAAAGACCACACGCCACGCCACCCGTCCGTTCAGGTTCAGTTAGGGTTCACTGCCTTACGATATTATATTTTGGGCTAGAGAACTTTTCCGTATACGCAGTTTGATCCCGAAGTTTCAGATGTACGCTTTGGAGCGTAATTCTTTTCAGGATGTCTGATTTGGTCCTGAAATTTTCAGAAAATCAGAATTTCGACGGTCAAAACAAAAACGCCCAAGCACTCAATTCAGCCATTTATTTTGGCTGAATTACTCCTCCTATAATGGCCAAATCCGTTGATCTTTCACCATTTATTTTGGTGGCTTTACTACCTCCATAATGGCCATTATTTGGCCAATAATGGTTGTTATGGGGGCAGTTAAACAGTCATCCCTCACCTATATAAACACCCCCTTACACCATTGTTGAGCACTACAAATAACAGTATATACAACTCACGAAAATACACAACCAAAACAGTTTTCTTCCTACAACTTCCAAGAATCATTTCGTTACTCAATATTCTTCACGGTAGCATTTGAGTTTCCTTTGCTCAAGTGTTCCATTGCTATTTTATCTTGGGAGACAAATTATCCAGGACGTATAAAGGATACATACGGGGCAATATTGTCTTAAGGACAGAGTGCCACACTCGACTCAGCAAAACCAGTTTCCATTTTTCCGTCTTCAACAAAACTGTAATTTCAGTTTTGTGGTTCTATTGTAATTTTCAGATTTCTAGATGAATTATTGAATCTTTGTTTATCCTTTCGAATACTTGTAATAGTTATATACTTCCCATACTGCTTTATAAAGTACCATAGAGCAAAAATACCCAACAGGGATAACCCAACAATTACAAGGGTGAGAGGAAAGGAAGAACTAAACACTATAATACTCTGTTCTAAGTTATTTATACAAGTAGTACAAAATTTTAATTTATTTAAATAATTGGCACGAAGCACATCAAGTGCTTATTGAGGAACATTTTTGTCAATTTGAAATGTTAAGTTTCGCTATCTAGTCTGGAGATATAACAGTGACATCACCTTTTTCAACTTTTATATTTTCTCCGTTCCAATTTATTCGAAGGTTTAATCAGTTTGGGAGTGAAATAATTTTTTTTAATTTAATTTTAAATATAGATTCTTCGAGTATTTTATACCCCTCTGTCCCAATTTATGTGATACACTTTCCTTTTTAGTCTGTAAAAAAATGATACATTTTCGTATTTTCTAACAATTTAACTTTAACATTTACCTTTTACGTTTAACGAGATAATCTATAACCACACAAATATCTTTGATTTGGTTTAGACCACAAGATTCAAAAGTTTTCCTTTATTTCTTAAACTTTGTGCCGAATCAAACTATATCACATTGATTGGAACAGAGTGAGTAATAAAATTTACATATTTGAAAACTACATAAAAAATACTATAAGTTTTCATAATTAATAATTTATAATATATGAAAATAGTTGAAGAAAATCATAATAAAAAAAGAGCCGTTTTACTTCTAAATTGGTTAACCTTCAAATAAATTGGGTTGGAGGGAGTTTTTTTTATTTTTTTTTTCAGTTCGTGGCTGGGAGAGTCAATGACTCATAGTTACGACACTTTCCACCTATTTTTGGACAAAAAAAAAAGTAAATCCTTATAAGTTTGAATTTGATGTTTCATTTTCAAAAATAAAAGTATACTATTAATACTTCTAAATAGTCCACAATGGGACATCCAATGACATTACAAAAGGAAGAACAAAAAAAGAAAGGAAGACATGCTTATACTTTTAGATTAGCTTTTCAAAAAGTTTTAAATACCTTCATAAACTCATATCTATTATTTATTTCTATAAACTTATTTAAATCCTGTCTATCAAAATATTACGTATATTATTATTATTATTATTATTATTATTATTATTATAACATTAGCAACTTTGGAAATAATTTTATTGCAAACCCACTATCATTATATAAGCTATTTATTAAAATGCATGAAATCTTTAAAACTTTCTCAATATTTACTTATTAAACCCCTCTATTTTTATTAGTCATGAAAAAGTTGTGTAAAGAGATATGTGATGGAGTAAAAACCGAAACTATACAAAATAAATTTGTGTTGTGTCAATAATCATAACAAAGAAGCGAAAACTGAAAAGCCTACCACATAAGTCCACAGGGCGGCAAAGATTCCATAAGCATTCTAGTTTTCCCACTATTCTAAAATCAAGATTACACGCCAAGTTGGTGTAGCAGTAGAGCGCGGGATCGCAAAGTCACGAGTTCGATCCCCTGCATAAACCTTCTTGGTTGAGCCTGTCACACATGACTTGCCAAGTGTGGTTAATCGGCTGACGTGGTTTGCAGGCTATCGTCGATCAGGGTTTACTGGCGACTTGAGAGAGTAGCGGCTGCGGGTTCCTTCGTCAACAAAAAAAAAAAAGATTACACTTCAATAGTCATTATTAGTCAATTTAATACAAAAATAACAACTAGTTAAAGGAATAAGAGAAGTACTAATGCCAATTCTTTAACAAAATATTCCACTTTCTCCACTAAAAAAAAGAAAAAAGAAAAAGAGAGAGAATGAAGAAAGCTTAGTTGGAAAAGCTAAGAAGGGACCCAACATGCCAACCTTTTCTCCCATGTGAAAGGGCACACAAATCTCCATCCCCACCGCCCTAAATGAATGGAAATAGATTTCCATTTCATAATCTTTAGTCCCCTCCTATGACTAGTCAGTCCAAATATGAGGGACCCACCACCCACCCCCCGTTCATATCATGCCCCATATTATGTCTTCTAAGGTTTTAGTACATCGCAAAAAATATTTAATAAATCTATTCATAAGAGTATTTGTTTAAGCTATAGTTTATCTTGATTAGAGCAGTAAGAGTAAATTTGAAAGAAAAAAAAGTTGCGTTAGCAGGTCTGGGGGAGGACCTCACTCCGAGGGGTGTGATGTAGATAACCTACCTAATGTAAGTATTATCAGTTATTTTCACGGCTCAAACTCGTTATCTATAGGTCACTCCAAGGCTCTCCTTCGACTTTTTTAATTTTTAAATGTAAAATATTATGAAACAATTTATTTATCAAAATGAATTATATTTGGAACTGGAGGGAGTATTTAGTTTTCCAGGTGATCCAGTGGCAGGTAGCTTTTTAGCTTCTGTACATACTCAATTCATCAACTACAATCCCCACGCTTTACCTTTTTGATCCCTCATTGACTCCTTTCAGTATGACTGTATCTGGTATTTCAAGAATTGCCTATTTCAACTCCTTTCCCTATTGTAAAAGCCAAAATAAGTGAAAAAGATCTGAATGCCAGTGTTGTAAAGCTGAAACTTTTGCAAAATCTTGAAAACAATAGTAGATCAAAATGGAAAAAGACAATCAGAGTTGTGGAAATGCAAATACAATTTCATGTAACCTATCAAGAATTGGTGTAACTCTGAGAAAATCCACATTTTGAACACAACATAAACTCTTAAAATATTATCAAGAATTATGGAGAATCTTGAAAGCCTTTGACATAGTAATACCTGCCTGCTGCCTGGTGCTGAATTTGACAGAGATCCTAGGTGGTAAAAAAATTAACCTGGGAAAAAAGAAAGAGAAACAGGTGAAAGTAGACCAGTAAAGATGGGGTAGCAAAGGCATTAAGTGGGGCATTTCTGTAGTGAATTTAGATCTAATCATCTTTAACCCCCATTTGATTTAAGAGGAAGTAAAGCCAACAATTATTCAAAAAGAAACCACCTTCAGTCATATATTAACTATAGTTCTACACATTAGTCAGACCTGGTCCAACACAGAGTGCTTTTGGTAATGCACAGCATCATTAGAAACACCCTGGCCCTTCACTGCATAGCACAAGTCATAGATAGAGAATAAATCTTTTAAATAAAAACAAAGAACTATTTTATTAAGGTACCCATTTGAAAATGATTTTTCCTTTATATTTAAGCAATGTATTTATACAAATAACCAACCCAAAAGTAGCAGAAGTTTCTGTATCTCAAAGATGTACAGGTGCCAATTCAGCATCCTATGTGGACTTGGTAGAATAAAAGGTGACAGGAGGTGGTGGGGAAGGGGGTGGTGAGGGGTGACTTCTCTTGCCTTTTGCTGTTGAGTTACCACCATCTTCATTACCTCTGCTTTTTAGCCTGCTTTGAAACAGTTCTTTTTTCACATTCTTTCACTTTTCTGTTTCTACATTCATCCATTCATCATTTCCTTAAGAGCTCCACATTCTCCCTGAAATTCATTTCTCTTCCCTTCTTCCTTTTCTCCCTCATCTATATCATTTCATCGATCTTTTATAACAATTCTCCTTTGAGTTCCATGATCAGATAGTCTCAACTACTGCCATGGTGAGCTTGTTTATGATCAATAGTTTATGTTGTTATGTCTCAATTGATGAAGGACTTATCAGTTGTTAACCTTTGTATCTTTTGTGATTCAGGGAACTCCTGTAAACATTATAGTTGGATCCCAGGTGTGGATTGAGGATCCTGATGATGCCTGGATTGATGGAGAAGTCACAGAAATTAAAGGCTCAAATGCCACAGTAGTCACAACTAATGGGAAGACGGTAAGCAGTTTTATTCTAATCAATAAGTTCAAAGCTTCACAGAAATCTGATATTGATAGCATCTTTCAGAGAATATACTATGATTGCAAAAAATGCTGTCTGAACACTATTAGTGTCAAAATCAGATATAGTACAACTTGCATATCATACGAAAATTAGGAGTTTATTTAGTTTTTATAAGCTCATTGAAACACATAGAGTCTGGAAAAGAAGTTCCCAAGAAAATGGGATTGGTCATGGAACAAATAGGAAGGTAATAATTTAGTATAATCAATCAGATATAAAACAACAATATACCTGTAGGACAGCTTATCCAACTTTTCCTTTTGCACTGAGCAGAACTATTATTGATTTTCATGATAGGTATACTCTACCATGAAGATTTACGAATGTGCTCTCTTGATATTTTTAGGAAGCAATAAACATTTCTACAAACTTAAGTTTTTAACATGCGAACAGCCAAAATCAATTTATATTAAGACATAGCACTACTTTCTGCTTCAGACAGTTGCTTCTATTTCTAGCATATACCCAAAGGATACAGAAGCACCACCAGCTGGGGTTGATGACATGACCAAGTTAGCTTACCTCCATGAGCCTGGCGTTCTGAATAACCTTGCTTGTCGGTATGCTATAAATGAGATATATGTAAGTCTAACTTCTCAGTCAATGGTGAACTTCACAAAGAGTAGCTACAGAAAACAAGTCTTATTGATGTAAAAATATCCCAATTTTGCAGACTTACACGGGGAATATCCTAATTGCGGTGAATCCATTTCGGAGACTTCCACATTTGTATGATATCCATATGATGCAGCAATACAAGGGAGCACCATTTGGAGAGCTAAGTCCACATCTTTTTGCAGTGGCAGATGCCTGTTATAGGTAAATCAGAAGTTCAACTGAAATTATTTGGTTATGCCACGCAAGAAATGAATAACTCGCCTAATCTAAGAAGTTTGTCAGGGCATTGATAAATGAGCACGGCAGCCAGTCTATCTTGGTCAGTGGAGAGAGTGGAGCTGGTAAAACTGAGACAACGAAAATGTTAATGAGATATCTTGCGTTCATGGGTGGTAGGTCTGGTACGGAAGGAAGAACAGTCGAGCAGCAAGTTTTGGAGGTGGGCAATAATTACTCTTTAATAATATACACGAATGATCTACTACTAGAGTTCAATGCAAATTCATATTTCTTCTTTTCCAGTCCAACCCAGTTTTAGAAGCATTTGGGAATGCAAAGACTGTGAAGAACAACAATTCCAGGTAAACCAAAAATGATATCAAAGATTTATCACCATTATATATGTTTTGCTTTTCATATTTCCCTCTACAAGAAATTGACATGACCGAGTTGTTGTACCAGTCGCTTTGGTAAATTTGTAGAAATTCAATTTGATAAGCATGGGAAGATTTCTGGGGCTGCAGTTAGGACATATCTTCTTGAAAGGTCACGTGTTTGCCAAGTCTCAGACCCAGAGAGAAACTACCATTGTTTTTACATGCTTTGTGCTGCACCACCAGAGGTGAGTTCCATTGGACAGCCCATTTTCAAACTCTTTACAAATGATATTGAGCTGCCACCTAGATGATCCACGGAATCTTTTACAGGATGTGAAAAGATACAAAGTTGGAAACCCAAGATCATTTCATTATCTAAACCAAAGTAACTGTTACGAAGTTGCAATTGTTGACGATGCAAGAGAGTATCTTGAAACCAGAAATGCCATGGATGTTGTTGGAATCGGTCCGGAGGACCAGGTTTGTGTCCAGAACACAGAAGCAGTTGGAAAATCCCATTATGCACCAAGAATATATTATAACCTATACTCATCATTTCTGTAGGAAGCTATATTTCGTGTTGTAGCCGCAATACTCCATCTTGGAAACATCAACTTTGTGAAAGGAAAGGAGGTTGATTCCTCCAAACTAAAAGATGAGAAGTCACTTTTTCATCTGAAGACAGCCGCAGAGCTATTCATGTAAGAGAATATACCTTTAGATTTACCTCAACTCAGAACTCAAGGCGCTTATACTTTGAACTAATAAACATGTGCACAGGTGTGATGCGAAGGCACTAGAAGACTCACTTTGTAAGCGTGTCATTGTAACTCCAGATGGAAACATCACAAAACTACTAGATCCAGCAGCTGCAACCTCGAGCAGAGATGCCCTGGCAAAGACTGTATACTCCAGATTGTTCGACTGGTAAGCAATATATAGAATGTGGCTCCCAGACTAAGACTCTCCCTGGCTGCAAAACTGTGGGTGGTACCTAAGCTCATGAGAGGGGAACATATTAATACTAACAAAGCAAATAAGTACTTTTCGACTGCAAACGGTTGGATACTTATAGCATTATCACCCAGTGAGAGCAAAAGTTACAAGTGCATTGTGAAAGAAATACAGAATAACTGATAATCTGATGGGCAATAAAATTTACTGCACAGGAATGTGACTTTATATATGTCGCAACTTCTTCTTAATGAAGCTCTAAAGGATCATAGTTCCACAAAAGATACATAATTCTACCAAAATTCTCAAATTCTAAATTCTTATCGCTATAATTCTGATTATAACCTAATAATCAATTGGGGCTTCCCATAAAGAACATAAGAAATTCAACGATTAGAAGAGTGATCAAACAGGACTTGAAGATAATGGAGAATTTTTCTAGCTGAAATTGCTTATAGAGATTGAAAGATGTTATATATGACTCAAGCCTGGTTTCCTATTTTCGTTTCACATTTTGAAACCAACCCATTGCAGTGCTCCTGTTAACATGCAGATATTTAATCTCTAGAAGAATGATGGCTGCTTGCCACAGAGAGTATCATATTAGTCCAAAAAGACATATTCAGAAGTTTTATTTCTTGAGTAAATAAGAAGAATTATCCAGCATAAGACTAGATTCAGCAACACGAAAAAACAACATTCAAAATGAAATCCTTTTGACAGCTTCTATACGGCAGGCTAGTGGACACAATAAATAATTCAATTGGACAAGATCCTGATGCAAAAAGCATAATTGGCGTCCTTGATATATATGGCTTTGAGAGCTTCAAAATCAACAGGTTTGGATAATTGTTTTCTCAACTTTTGAGTATATAAAATCTTTACCTCAAAACTAACAGCTCGTTTCATGCTTTACCTCAGTTTTGAGCAATTCTGCATCAACCTAACAAATGAGAAGTTGCAGCAGCATTTTAACCAGGTAAATCATAAGAACCTTTATTCACTCTTCAGTGCCTTCATTTTTCACTCCATTTAAATAAAGTAGAATATTAAATAAAAACTGTTTTTACAGCACGTATTCAAGATGGAACAAGAAGATTATACGACAGAAGAAATCAACTGGAGTTATGTTGAGTTTGTAGATAACCAAGATGTTTTAGATCTTATTGAGAAGGTACCCTTCATTCTGACTAAAGACATTTTTGTCACTTTATTTTAATTCAACAAGCAAAACTTTCGATAATCTTGCGTCATATTTGCAGAAACCTGGAGGCATTATTGCTCTTCTTGATGAAGCTTGGTATGCAAACTTCCTCTTTTCAACACCATAACTACCTGTGGAAGTAGGACAATTTGCTAGACAAAGTTATTAAATTCTCAAAACACAGCGTATAACATCTTTTCCTGAATTATGAAGAATGATTAAAGGAGAAGATTTAACTCAATTTATTTCTTGCACAGTATGTTCCCAAAATCAACTCATGAGACATTTGCCCAAAAGATGTATCAGACATACAAAGCCCATAAACGGTTTAGCAAGCCAAAACTTGCTCGTACTGCCTTTACAATCAATCATTACGCTGGTGATGTATGTTAAAGTTGAGATATTTGATCATTCAATTGTCAGTCCGAGAATTCTGGTCATCTTAATTCTTGGATCAAACAGGTTACTTACCAAGCAGATCACTTCCTTGACAAAAACAAGGACTATGTGATAGCAGAATTTCAGGCTCTTCTGATGGACTCTAAGTGCTCTTTCGTTGCAAGCCTCTTCCCTCCATTGCCTGAAGAATCGTCCAAGCAGTCCAAGTTCTCTTCCATCGGCACGCGGTTTAAGGTAAGCCTATCAACAGGACAGAAACAAGTATATTTACTTAAGAAAATCCTATGAACCTGATTTATTTTCAAACGGAACTTCAATTTACAGCAACAATTGCAATCTTTAATGGAGACCTTGAGCACTACAGAGCCACATTACATCAGATGTGTAAAGCCCAATACAGTTCTAAAGCCAGGAATATTTGAGAACATGAATGTATTAAACCAATTAAGATGTGGGGTAAGTTAAACTCCTCCATGTCATTTTTGGTGCTTTCATTTTCTACTCTCAATCAGAAAATATGTGATTTTTCATAGTTCTCTCTCTCTCTACTCTCTTTCTCTGACAAACCTTTTGTGAAACTTTTGCAGGGTGTCTTAGAGGCAATCAGGATAAGTTGTGCAGGATATCCAACAAAAAGAACATTTGATGAGTTCCTTGACCGCTTTGGAATGTTAGCTCCAGATGTTCTTGACGGGTATATATCACAACCTGTTGCAACTTGGTTTCACATCTTAAATCCTTTTCAGGAAGAAACAAATACTGAAAGTTTGAGGCACGGAGCAGTGATGAGCAAAATGCAAAATTAGCTAACATTTCATGAGAAATATATTATACACTAGTAGTAGCCAAAAGCATATTTGCATCAAACATACTTCTTTAGACTCATAAACCGTTATTGTATGTCCATGAATAGCATTAACATACTGATAAATCACAGGCTAATCCACTTTCGTTAAAGCAGATGTGATGAGAAGTCAGCATGCATTGCAATTTGTGATAGAATGGGCTTAAAGGGTTATCAGGTATTAAATCTAGACTATTGCCATACTTCTTATCCAAAAAAAGAAATAGACTATTTCCATACAACTGGACATAAAATTGCATCTTTTCGTGGATTCTGTTCATGACAAAGAGTCTTCTATGTATTTTATTCAGATAGGGAAAACCAAAGTTTTTCTCAGAGCCGGCCAGATGGCTGAATTAGATGCCAGAAGAACTGAAGTTCTAGCTCATGCTGCAAGGCACATTCAGAGGCAAATTCGAACATATCTTACCCAAAAGGAGTTCATAGCCCTAAAGAGAGCTACAATTCATTTCCAGAAACTTTGGAGAGGTAACTTGTAACCCATTGATACAACAATGACCACCGATTATGGTAAAAATCAAAAGTTTCAGCATAATATGTGAACATCAAGATTGGCAACGTAGAGCTTTTTGCATACATGCAGATTTGACATATTCTAGTTTTGGCATGTTCTGAATTTTCCCTAAAGTAGGGTTCCAACTACTTTTCTTAACATTGATCTTACAAACATGTTAATCTACACAATGCTACATTAGTTTTCCCATTTTTGTATGGTGTTCTGGTCGGGACTTTGAGAAAAAATCTGTTCTACCTACCCAGCACAACTTGCCAGAGTACTGTATGAACAAATGAGAAGGGAAGCTGCTTCAATCCGCATACAGAAACATGTGCGTTCTCATTCAGCAAGAAAATCTTACAAGCAATTACAGGCAGCAGCTATAGTCATTCAAACAGGGATGAGAGCTATGGCAGCACGAAATGAATATAGGCAGAGGAGGAGAAATAAAGCAGCTAAAATAGTTCAGGTAATTAGTTTGCACCACAGAAGTGAATTTGCATCCTAAGTTCATTCAGCTGACAAAACTTTATTTCAAGGTGAACAGAATAAGAAAACCACATTTAAAGAGGATCCAAGTCTATTTTGTACTGTCAGTATTTGCTTCCTGAAATTAACTTTCTGGAAATAAATTGGGCACTAGTATGAAGAAAATCAGAAGTTAAGACCAACTTTACAACCTCAGATTCGATTGTAAGACTGATTATAAACAGACAATATCACCTTATTTTCTTACTTCGTCTTTTTTGCAGACTCAATGGAGAGGATTCCATGCCTTCTCAACTTATAAACAGAAGAAAAAAGCAAGTATTTCACTTCAATGTCTCTGGAGAGGCAGGTTAGCAAGGAAGGAGCTTCGGAAATTGAGGATGGTGAGTGTTTCTATTTTAGTGAAAGGATTGGCATTACTGCTTATTCAAATCCATGAAGTGTCAGTTGCTCTGCTATATGTTAACTGGCATTGAAAATCTTCTGCAAATGCAGGCTGCAAGAGATACAGGGGCACTTAAAGAAGCGAAGGACAAACTGGAAAAGCGTGTCGAGGAGTTAACGTGGCGATTAGATTTTGAAAAACACTTGAGGGTATGTACAATCAATTTGCTTTGCTCTAAAAGGAAACAGCATAACAGTCTAAAGTAATCCAAGTGGAGTTCTATAGAGCGAAATAGTGAAGGCCCAAGATAACATCATTAGTGCTTCTCAGTCAGCCAGAATATACGTACAGGAATGCATAAAATGAACATTCTGGCTTGCACTAACACTTGGGAATGAGAAAATTTTCACTTGCGAAGAAATGTAGATTTATGGCAATTAGATTTTTCTTACAATGCTTTTATGTCATAATAATGATAAGAATGAAAACATTGTGTTTCTCCAGATTGATCTCGAAGAAGCAAAGGGGCAAGAAATTTCAAAATTGCAAAAAGCCTTACAAGAAATGCAAACACAACTAGACGAAGCCCATGATGCAATCATTCATGAGAAAGAAGCAGCAAAGATAGCCATTGAACAAGCTCCTCCAGTTATCAAGGAGGTACCAGTGTTTGACAACACCAAAGTGGAGAAGCTGACAGAGGAAAACAACAAACTCGAGGTAAAATCAGAAAACTGGTACATCATCGGTCCGTTCAAAAAACCTTTGGAGCTTGTTTCCGAAATAAGAATCCAAGTGTGATAATAAAACATGTAGAAACTTAGAGAATAACCACCTCCCCGAAGAAAGGGGTTTGATACAAAGAAAAGTTTTGTTATGACATTTGAGTTAATTGACCATAGAAGGAAAATTTTGAAAATCGATGTAGTCAATAGGAAGTGAGAAGATAAAAACTTGTTTGAGGTATGACAATTATCTAGACTTAAAATAGTAAACCCAAAATTTCATTATTAAAACAGGAAATCTACTGACTCCAATGTCTGCAGCAGAATACATGATACGTCATAAATTAGTGATTTTCTAACAGCATTACATGTGATGCAATTTACCTGTCATCTATTCAGGAAGAAATCAGAGAGCTCAAAAAGAGAGTAGAAGACTTCGAACAGAGCTACAATGAAGTTGAAAAAGAATGCCAGGCCACACGTAGAGAGGCAGAAGAATCCCAGCTAAGAGTCTCAGAGCTCCAAGAGTCCATTGAAAGGTAGTTTCTTTATTTCTTTGTGTAGTATGTTAAAGTGGCTCGGCTGAAGCTTGAAAATCAATACAAGTTGCATTAGTATGAAAGTTATTGTCTTACTTGTACTTCTTAATATTTATTTTCAGATTACAACTGAATCTATCCAGCCTTGAATCTGAGAATCAGGTTCTCCGCCAGCAGGCTTTAGTAGCATCAACAAATGAGGCCCTTTCTGAGGAAATGGACATGTAAGTATACACATCTTGGAATAGCCTGCGCAAGCTAAAAGGTTGCTACTAGGCACCCAGGAAAGCTAGAGAAGATAGTTTATATCCTTATATTAGAAGATGTGTTCATATTGCATGATTGATAGTTTAATTTAAGCATAAAAATATGGACATATACCCAGAGAAAAACAATTTACACTGTTTCTGTAAGTTTTAAAAGATATAATTGCTTCAAGAATACTTACATGGAGTTATTTCCACAAGAATGGACCAATATCCTAGATAAAGTTTTAGTTTTGAGTAGCTCCCAGAGACAATAACGTTTTATTATATAAAATTCAAACGGGATGGTTTTTCATCTTATTCAGACTCAAGAACAAGATCAAAGACTTGGAGTCGGAAAACAAGCTTCTCTGCACTCAAAGGGTAGTTGTGGAGCAAGTAGTAAGTTCTGATCGGGCACCTAAAGGGCTTGAGGTAAGCTAAAATTTCCTCCTCCTTTTTCATTGTAAACATCGTTACTTGTAGAATTGCAATGCCACTCATTCCTGACTGGGTTACTTCAGACCGTTGATAACACACATCCAGCTGATAATGGACATCAAACAGTGGAAGTGCATGAAGAAATGAAAGTCCAACAACAAATATCTAAGGTATATAAGCTTCTGACCAATGACTGCTATGCGCTAATGACCACAACAATCAGAAAATTGTTAATTCTAGATGATACCTAAATTCTTTCTGCAGGATTCTAGCCCTCCCATCTCTTTAACTAAGCAAAGATCCTTGACAGATAGGCAGCAGGCAAGTAGTAGAAACTTGAACTTTACAAGTCAATCTGATAGATAATGTTGTGATGGTTTTGTAGTAATTGCTGATTACTTCTGTTTTCATTCTTCAATAATCAGGAAAACCATGATATACTAATAAAGTGCCTCGCGGAAGACAAGCGATTTGACAAGGGAAGACCAGTGGCTGCATGCACCCTATACAAAGCACTTCTGCAATGGAGATCCTTTGAAGCAGAAAAAACGAATATATTTGATAGGATTGTTCATACCATCCGATCATCTATAGAGGTGAAATTGCACTATTGTCCATTGTTGACTAGGAATGGTCCTAATGAGTGATTGAAATCTAAACCAATTTGGACTCCCATTTGACAATAATTTATTGGCATTTCAATGAAGGATCAGGATAATACCGGTGATCTATCCTACTGGCTGTCAACATCTTCAACTCTGTTGTTCCTTTTGCAAAGCACAATTAAAGCTGGTAATGTGCCTACTAGGTCCCCATATCGTAATCGCAGCTCACCTACCACATTGTTTGGAAGAATGGCACAGGTAAATATTCATAGTATAAGCTTCGACCATGTATAGACACATAAAACATTGACATTTCAAGGGTCAACAGCAGGGTTTCCGCTCAACTTCATTAAGCATGGCAATTTCCAGTGGATACAGCGGAATTGAGGGAAGCCCAAATATCAGAACAAGGATTGAAGCTAAATACCCAGCACTACTGTTTAAGCAACACCTAACTGCTTGCGTTGAGAAAATATATGGAATGATCCGCGACAACTTAAAGAAAGAAATAAGTCCATTTCTTAACCAATGCATACATGTAAGCACCATTTTAAATGCTATAATCCCTTGTCTATAATTTTGCAGCAGTCTCAAGTTAAATTCTAAAATTAAATTGACAGGCACCAAGATCTGCAAGGATAAGACCTTTAAAAGGGTCATCTAGAAGCATACATTCAAACATCATTGCGAAACAACAGGCATCTAGCATACACTGGCAAAACATTGTGAATAGCCTCGACAGTACATTGACCATACTCTCAGAAAATAATGTGAGTGAAGCAACATCGTGTTGTCAGCTTTCCTTAATTTTATGTCTGGAGAAGCTCTCCAGTTTTCATGAGCGGCATCTATGTTTTCAGGTCCCTTCCACCATTACAAGGAAAATACTCAGTCAGGTGTTCTCGTACATAAATGTCCAGCTTTTCAACAGGTATTCAGCTCTTATTCCAATTAACTGTCTTTCACTTTAGAAGTAACGTAAATGTCGTCAATCCTAATGTCAGTCATATGAAAACTTTTCAGCTTGTTGCTTCGCCGTGAATGCTGCTCATTTAGCAACGGGGAATATCTGAAGGCAGGTCTGCAAGAACTGGAAAGTTGGTGTTCCAAAGCAACAGAGCAGGTAAACAAAAGTTGTTCGGAGTAATAACCTGATGTCAAAAAAAAATAACATTTTAATTCGTCCTCATGAAACAGCATGCTGGATCTTCATGGGATGAGCTTCAACACATAAGGCAAGCTGTAGGATTTCTGGTAAGCTATCGTCCACACCATCACTCCGTAAGCAGATTACCTCATAGCTGAGTACTTTTATCTTTTAAACTTGTCATGCCTCAACCTCACAGGTATTGCATCAAAAATCTCAAAAGGCATCTGATGAGATCACGAGTGACCTCTGCCCGGTAATTAAGCTCTGTGCTAAAAAATTCAAATTCCCCATAACTTCCTTCCTAACTACTTTTGACTTTTCAAAAGAAAAAGAACTCTGTTTTCATTTCAAGATCACTAAAAAGCTAAGTGACAATGATGTTAGAATTAAGTCACAGAGGAATATAAGTATATTTTCTTAATAAGAGGATTCTAGCTATGATTAGAACTCAGAACCGAAATCTGAACTCTATATCCTGTTGCTTTTTCCCTTTTCTCTTAGATGTTGAGCATTGCACAAATATATCGCATTGGAACTATGTTCTGGGACGACAAATACGGAGCCCATGGTTTATCTCCAGAGGTAAGAACTCTTCTTCAGTGTGTTACTAGGGATACTCTATCATTCATGAGAGTTGGTAAAGGATATTCAAGGTTCTTTCAGTTTGATGTGGATGGTCCGCAACTAGCTGGTCATGCAACACGTGCATTTATTATCATGTAAAAGTAAAAAAATAATAATAATAAGAATCATCGCATGCATTGGACTTTTTCTCTTATTTTAAGAAAATAATTTATCAGTGAAGAACAAAAAGACAAGATGTCCTCAAATAGCAAAATATAGATAAAACAAACATTAAATTAAAAAAAAGCCCACTAATCTTCTTAAAGTGCGTCTAAGCTCTGCTGGGGATAAATCCTATCAACAGAGAGGCCAAGAGTGCTCTACTGTTTGACACATACACTAGAAAATGCTTTTCAATGGAGAACTCTTGTGTCATTCTCAAGTCAAGCTGGGAAAGAGTGTACCTCATTTATGTTCCAGAACAACTTTAATGATAAATAAACATTCAAAGGCTGTAGCTTTCTATGGAAAATATCACATATTTAGCTTCTTTACGGCTTTAGCCTTAAAAGTAAGGCAATGACACTGCATTTTAGTTTGGTTCTTAACCATTTCTTTTCCTCTTCTCAGTTAATAGTCTTATTGATTCTGTTAACAAAAGGTTTTCAAAGAACAAACAAAAGCAACACTGAGCAGACACTCAAGTAGACCTCGGATTGATATTTGTCATGAGAACTGCTTCTTTGTTCAGCAGATCAACAGCTGATCACTTTTTGGAATTTCAGGTCATTAGCAAGATGAGAGCACTAACATTGGAAGACTCAGCCAGCATTCCAAATAATACATTCTTACTTGATGTGGATTCAAGGTAATTAACTTTAAACACACAAAAGAAACTGACTTGCATTCTTCAACTAACTGATCTTCCAAATTACAGCATACCATTCTCTATAGAAGAAATATCGCGATCCTTCCAAAATATCAACTTATCTGATGTGGAACCACCTCCCCTCCTCCGTCAAAGATCAGAATTTCAATTCCTGCTGCAGGCAGCAGAATAAGAGCTTTGAACATTTTCTTATGATTTTACACAGAAAGAGAATGATAGTTATAGGATTTGATTGATTGATATTCTTTCTTTTGTTGATTGGTAAGATAGAGAGTGATGTGATGAGTGTTCAAAAATGTAAATCATTTTGGTTTCGTGTTTCGTAAGTATTTATTTTCCTCACTCAAGTGATGGTTCTACAAATACTGCATTGTGAGAGATCTCTTGTATTGTATATTGAAAGAGTGTAGTAAAGAGAAACAAGTATTCAAAGTTTCAATAGAAAAAAAAAAGTTTTTTTCCTCTGTTTCCTTATTATGGTTACGATCGTCTTACACTGTTTCGTTTCCTACTAACAGCATAACAGACTAAAATCTCACCTTATAAAGATACCCAAAAAATGAGTAATTTCAGTTGCGGAATTGAACTTATGGCACATAACAAATAAAACTATTGTAATAAATCAAACAAGTTACTTTGGCATTCATGATTTATCAAAAACAATCACCATAGGTATTAATCCTTCAATTCAAAATAACAATATTCATAGATTCATGTACATCTTACATAATCTACCAAGGCATATTGTAATTTATTTCCATAACTCATGTGACAACCTGCACTGCACTAAAAGGAAAAAAAAGTATAAGCTGCTAGAATTTTGACATTAGTGCACCAACATGCACTAGTAATAGTGCTTATAATGCATGAAACAGCAACTTGTTGGGGTCACTCCACGGCATAAGTGGGGCTAATCGCTTACCTTGACTGAGAAATTCTTTGATAAACGGGTTAAAGGCGACTTGGGTGATATAAACGTTTCCTAATATCTTTTCCATTTCGGGTACCAATGAGTTGCATTTTTTCCCTCTACTGAATTAAGAATTCAAGATCAATATATATTGTGTCGTGATTTATGCTTTGATACGCTAAGGTGCAGTTTGATATGGGTTTAGAGAAAATTATGTTACTCCCTCCTATTTAAAAAGTGTTCATTCAATTTTTTGTGTGTGTGTGTTTAAAAAGTGTTCTGTTAATTATTTCTTCAGATTTTATTCTAAATAAGCGTGACCAAATTCCAATACCTACTTAATTAGGGATAGATTAGTTAAATTAACTATTTTTGTCTAGATTTAATATTTTATTAAAGGGTGTGCAAATGACTATGTGGACACTCTTTTTGAATCGGAGGAAGTAGTATGTTGTATCGAGACACGTCTACTATTTTGAATTAGTTGTTACATGGAGTAAGGACTATCACACTCAGTAGTAAGTTACCAAATCTTTGAGCTATATAATGTATATTATCAATTGAGTGTATTTTATGATAGGTTCTTAATATACGTTTGATTTCCGTTGAAGCATATGTTGATGGTGAATGTAACGCTGGCAATTTTAAAGTGCATTTCCATTTATTAGATAGAGAAGATTACAGACATTTTACGATCCAATATTCCAAGGAGCAATGATAATCGGCAGTGATATAAATATCTCACACTGAACTTATAGTGATGTACATAGGGGTGGCCAACGGGGCGGGTTCGGGCGGGGCGGGGCGGGTCCCCGCGGGACGGGACCCGATGGGACGGGGGAGGACGGGATCGGTCCTCCGGCGGGACTGGCGGGCCGAGATTGGCGGGATCTGCCGATGTCCCGTCCAGTTCCCTGTCCCGTCGGAAAAGGAGACCGGTCTTATCGGGGCGGGGCGGGGCGGGAGTGGGTCAGTTACGGAATTTTCTTTTTTTTTTCACTTAATTTTAAAAAATAACATATATAAACAACTCAATAATTGAACAAGATAGTGTAATAAAAACATCTCAAGGCTGTTTTTGTCCCTCTTATATTATTTAATAGAAATATGATTTTTTTGTAATACAATTTCAAAATTGCAACTTTGTGGTGTTGAAAGTTGCAAATAACATAGTAAAATTACAATTAAAAAAATTACATATTTAAAAACACCTTTTCTAGTTTCTTCACAATGTCTTGTGGTTCTTCGGTTGGAATTGAAATTTGTTGGTCAAATTGCTCGACGTTGCTTCTACCTCTGTCGAATAAGATTTCGTTGTAGTTTTCGTCGTCTTCTTCGTTGATCTTCGGTTGACCGCACCTTCTACGCTCCGCTCGTATCAAATCTCTGAATAATACTGCAATCTCCAAGCTGTCTCCCGTTAATGAGTGTCTGTGTTCTCCTATTTGAAATCTTCAGGCAGAAAAAGCGCTTTCAGACGATGTTGATGACGCTTGAATGTTCAACACATCTCGGGCCATCTTTGACAGTGTCGGAAATGTCTTCTCATTTTCCCTCCAGTATTTAAGCAAGTCTTCGCGTCCTTCTTCATTGAGAACTGCTTGGTGCGGTACAACACCCTGCAAAACAAAAACATCAAACTCGCTAACTTGATTAGTAGTGGTACCACGAAACATTCTATTTCTAAGGTTTTCAATAATAGCCGCATAAACATCATGTCTTTTATAAGGTTGTATTGAAGAAGAAGAAGAGGATTGTATAGAAGCCGGTTGGTTGCTAGCACTTTCTTGTTGGTAATGCGTATTTTTTTTTTATTCATCGTGTATGCTAGACAAACTTCTTTTTTAGTTGGTTCCTTAGGTGGTTGTTCATTTGGATTTTTGGAGTTGGAAGTGGAAGTACATCTATGTAATCATAAATAGTTTCAATAAGTGCTTTACAACCGTCTATTTTAATAGTCGGATTTAATACAACACCAATAATATAAATAGTGGGAATAGGAAAAAAAATTAATTTGATAAACCTTTTTTAATAGGTGTCTTATAAGATGGTTTTTTCATATAAAATAACATAAATGAAATAGTAGGATAATATATACCAGAAAATTCTTTAGTTGCTTAAAAAAATTTCTCTAAACATACTCCTGCCCTTGTTACCCCTATTAGAAGAAGCACCCTTAGTCCCTTACCCTTACCCTTAAACATACCTCTTAATCCTTCTATTTTAATTGTGCAAATAAATAATTAAAGATAATAAAATTAAGTGTGATAATTAAAATAAGTAACGATAATAATTTAAAGAAGGAACGAAGGTACCAAACGCCGACGTAACGTCGTGTTGTAGACGAGATCCTAGATAATTCTGCATTATGATGTATATCTTAATTCTAAGAGGTATTTATCGTCATTCCGGATGATTACTGGGAGTCCCTGTGACCTGCATTTGATGTTTATGAAAAATGATAGGCATCAGAATTTTTCAAGTTTTCCTAGATTCAGATTCTTTCAGAAGGATAGTAGAAATTAGAATTATGGAAAGGAGAGAATTGTTGCTTGTTCTGATTAGCCTGACTACAAAATAGTTTTAAAATTTTCTTTATTATTGCCAATTCAACCCTTTAATTTTACCAAAAGCATGTAAGCCCTTAAGCTTAACGTTTTATTTATTTATTTATTCTCAATCTTAGTAATTAGTTAAGACTTAAGAGGGAGACCAATTGTTTCCCTTGGCACAGCTTTGTCACTATCAGAAATCAGTTTGCAAATTGGCGTGAGCTAGGCTTCAGATACTTTTGAGAGGATAACGATATATGCCTGGAAATCACTTAAAAATTGAAATGTTTTCTTAAAATAACATCTACGCGTTGGTTAAAATGGATATATAAAGGATGAGTTGATAGTTATATGTATAAATGAAAAAAGATTTTCACCCTTTTAGTGAAAAGAATTTTCCAATAACCAAAAAGTACGAGCTCTTATGGGCGTGTATATTGTTTGTCTTTGCAAATACTGAAAATTTGAAAGCCTATTTCAAGTTAAATAGTATTGATTTTCACTCGTACATCTTTAATTTGCAAACTTTTTTTTAGGAAAGTTATGTCAAACACAACTCAACCTTTATATACTGACCTATGCATCAGTCTACTGTCATGATCACATATTAGCTCAATTTTCTTGCTTATAGTCAAGTTGGAGAATTCAATTTCACCGGGTCCATGTCGGAGACAGCGGGGCAGTCGTTACACCATTCGACGAAGCGAGGTTTGGAACCCTTCAATTACAAAGTGGAAGATGCCTTGTTTAATTGATTCGTACGTAATCCGAGAGCTTCATACGTGAGATTTATTTACAGCAGCTGATTCAATAGCAGATGGTCGAGAAAGACGGGAGTGAGGGCTTATTGCCCCATGTCTTACCTATAAAAAAAAGATATTTTCATCAAGCTTACTAGAATATTCGAACCTCTTTCCCCTACTTTTTTCAAATATTATTTATCTCAATTTCAACTCAAACTATTGTCGAAACACCTTCATAAATGATGTAAAAATACTAAAATTCTATTTATCCACGCGGGAACATCTCATGTACCGGTGTTCCTAACGTTATAATGCCAAAACTCAAATCTCCTCGCTTCTTACTCCAAAAAAAGGTGGAATCTCCCACCCCAGGAACCACCACACCCCGGTCCGACATGTCTGTGAAGGAGGTAAATCATGGTGACTCAATTGATTTCAAAGGTTAGACCAGTACCACGCTGCGCACAAGAGGCCCTCCTTTATTTCAAGAAGAAACCCCCACACTGCCGCTGACGGGATTCGATCCTTGGTCCTTACTCCAAATATCCCCCTTGAAACCAATTGAGCTGCCCAAGCGGACTAAACTGTGGTAGGGTAAACTTTTTAAAGTGACTGGTCCCACCGCATTACGGCCCCATACCCCAGAAAATCCCACCTCCGGCCTGGCCCTAAGGATTAGTATACACCACTTGGCCCTACGCGTATGGAGGGATTTTTTTTGGGAACACAGTTCCACTCTCGCTGATCAGAGGACTCGAACACGGAACCTCAGACAGCAATACCCTAATGTATTGGTCACTGGGCCAAACACTTTGGATAATCTCCTCGCTTCTTTGTTCAACTAGATATGAGAAACCATAAAACAAAAATCATTTTCTCCATTTTCATTCTTTCTCGGATTCTCCTTTTCTCAACCATGTCCGTCTCTTCGAACCTTCCAGAACTTTTGTCCCTGAACCGTGGTTGGGTTCTGGGAAGGTAACATTGTTACTCAGGTTAAAACTGAGGCTACTGATGGATACAATGCTGTTCAAGTTGGGCATCGACGAGTTTGGGATTGGAAACTGACAAACAGATTTACAAGCAGCTTTTTTGTTCGACAGTGAAAATATTAACTTGATTCCTAAACCTATTTCGATTGTTTTTCACATTTAACTTTTTTATCCAATATTCTCAGGTGAACACCTTACATGTATTGCTAGGCGTCGAGCCAAGGACTACGACTTAGTCTGGACTGAAAATCAAAACTGAGATACCAAACTTACGAGACTGTTAGTGAGATTATTAATGTAGAAACGATACCATCATCTCAAATAGCATGGTGCTGTTTAATCATGAACTAAAAATTTAGAACAGCATAAATTAACTGACTAGTGTAGACACCATTAAAATGGAAGGATTCACTTCTCAGCCTAAAGCCAAAAATCATCAAGAAATAATCAAATAATGACCAATGAGTTAATGACTAATCCATATTTATTCTGTCTGGTGTATATAGCAAACAGTTGTAAGGCCAATACTAGCACAGTAGTGTCAAACACATTGTGAAAGTACTCTTAAAATTTATTAAGCATCTTCAGTGATGGACAGATTCAAATAGCCAAATCCAAACTCACCAATATAGCTCCCACTTCTGCAACTGATAAGAAGCAAAGATGCCCAAGTCAACAAGAACATAGCTACGAGATCAACATTTGATGATCTTACTTTCCATTCATCCTCTCTATAACAGTAATAAGCCCTTGAGTACCAAGCTTTCCATCTCCATTAGCAACCATAGCAGTAAACATCTGCTTATTCAATGCAGCACCAGGCAACACCACAACATCATCACCCTCCTCTGCTCCAACCTCTAAACCCATTCACAAATCCTTCACCATATACTCCGTAAGCTCGCCAGGCCTAAAATCCCTCCCAATCATTCTTTCACCAAACAACTCCATAACCATACTCCCCGCCGCTCCTCCCTTCACTGCCTCCACAAACTCCCTCTTATCCAACCCCGCCTTCTCAGCAAACACCAACCCTTCACTCAACCCTAATAAAGTCGCTCCAACGACAATCTGATTCACAATTTTACAGCTTTGCCCTTTTCCTGGTCCACCCACAAAAGTCACCTTTCCCAACACATCAAACAATGGGTTTAACCACTTCACTACATGTTCATTTTGCACTAGCAAGAATCGCCAATTTCCCGTCTTTCGCCCCGATATCGCCACCAGACACGGGTGCATCAACAGCCCAGCAGTTCTTCTCTCGGGCAGTGTCGGATATTTGCTTGGCAAGGACCAGGTGGCTGCTTGTATGATCAATAATGACGGTATTTGGATTGAGAAATGGAATTAAGTTCTCTGAGACAATTTGTCGAACATCTGATCGCTGTCCCAACATAGTGAAGATGACATCACTGTTACGTGCGAGACGAGACGGTGAATCAGCTAGATTGGCACCTTGAGATTGGAAATGAAATTTTACAAGGGTTGCGGTGGTAGATTGTGACGCAATAGCCAACGGAGAGAAGGCCAGATGCCATGGCGCCACCCATTACGCCTTCGAGTTCGGGTCTGGTTAATGGGAGATGAGTAGGATGTCATTGTTGGTTCAATGATTGGGTATTAAATTTTCGCTAGTAATACTTCACTAAATACTCTTTGTGAATAAATAAACTTTATTAGGTGGGGTAATCTTAATGAGATGTGTCCATTGTTTCCACTCAATGGAGTCTCATTCTGAATTATCCAAATTTTAACTCATTAAAAGTTCATTTATTTGCTTTGATTATCTTGTCCATTACTCCTGGTACTACATTGTATAAAGTCGTAAACACATTATTCACTTAAATTTTTTAAAGAAGGTAATCATTTTCACAACTCTTGTCCACTACAACCATTAAATCACTGACCTCACTAGCCATCATCGCAAAATTATCACTACGACTACAGTCGCTAGCTTTTAGAGTAATGTTTATCAAACAAACAATTTTTACAATATTATGTAAACTAAGAATTTCTCTAATATTTAATTATTTTTTATTTGAACCAAGCAAGTCTACTCATCGAACTGATATGAAGTGGAGATTTATTGATCAATATGAATCTCGAGAGAGGATGTTGATTGTCGCCTCCTTACGCCTTCCTTTTGTTAATAAATTTGTCGAGATTTATGTGAACATTGGAAGCCTCATTCTTGGAATGAAATTAGTAGATGCATTTTTCATACATTTGCATTGCATGATCATATTCTAAGTGATGTCATGCATGACATTAGTGAGACAATTTTTCTTTTATAAATAGCAAGAGTTTTGTTCATTTGAAAACATCACTCACTTGTCTTCTCACCTTCTAAGGCAATCTTCTTTCTCTTTTGTAGTATTTCAGTTGTAATTTTGAAGTGGAATAAAATTTGGGTTGGTTGTGTCCGAGGACTAGGCAAAAATATAATTTAGCCGAACCTCGTAAATTCTTGGTGTTCTTTTTTATTGTTGTCTCTATTACTATTTATTAGTTGCCTTTAGATATAGTAGTTGTGATTTAATCACTCTATATATATTAGGCTTCCTCAACAATTGGTACCAGAGCCAAAGTTCTGTCTGAGTTTACTCTGTAGTTGCAGCACAGTCTAAACTTCCACATTAAAAAAGAATTACTTTGGTTTTCTGTATTGTCAGCTAATAAATAGTATTTGTAATAGAAATGGAAGACAAGAAAAATGAAGAATTCACATCGGGTGTCACTAATACGTCATTGGCATCTTCGCTTATGACAAGAATTGTCAAATGCGAAATTCCAGTTGAAATTTTTAACGGGTCAGAACATTTTGGGATGTGGCAAGGCGAGGTTCTTAATGTCCTTTTTCAACAAGGGTTAAATATTGCCATAGAAGAAAATAAACTAGATAGTATAGGAGAAGAAGATTGGAAGATTATCAACCGTGTTGCTTGTGATACCATTTGATTTTACATTGCAAGAGAACATAAGTATCCATACACGAAGAAAATTTCTGCAAGTAAATTGTGGAATGCATTGGAGGATAAAGTCTTGAAGAAAACAGTCAACATAAACTCTACATGAAAAAAAGTTTGTTACGCTTCACATATGTTCTTGGTACCACAATGAATGATCATATCACCAGCTTTAATAAGTTGGTGACAGATTTGCAGAATATGAACGTGACTTTTAGTGATTGAGATATGGCCTTAATGTTGTTAAGTTCACTTCCCGATGAATACGAGCACCTCGAAACTACTCTACTTCATGGGAATGATGAAGTATCTCTCAAAAAATTTTGTTCTGCCTGGTAAATTATGAACAACGAAAGAGAGAAAAACAAAAAGATGGAGAAAGAGAAGAACTGGTAGTGAGAGATCGTTCTCAAAATCAAATGAGAATGAAGAAAGGAAGATCCAAGTCAAGATCCAAACTCAACAAAGATGAATGCGCCTTTTGCCGAGAAAAAGGGCACTGGAAGAAAGACTATCAAAAGTTGAAAAACAAAGCCAAACCTAACAATGGGAAGACTGTCATGGATTCAAATGTAGTTGATTGTGATGACTCTGATTTCTCACTAGTTATAATGGAGCGATCCAGACTATCTGACGTATGGCTGATGGACTCAGCTTATAGCTATCATATGTGTTCCAACTGGGATTGGTTCATTGATTTTCAAGAAGGAGAATGTGGAGTTATTCACACCGCAAACAACAATCCTCTTACCGCATACGGTATTGGTTCAATCTGATTAAGAAACCATGATGGATCGATCAGAACATTAATAAATATTCAATACGTACCGGATCTGAAGTAAAATCTCATTTATGAGGGAGCACTAGAGTCAAAGAGGTTCAAAATTGTTACAGAAAATGGGAAAATGAGAATATGCTCTGGTGCACTAGTGGTAATGAAGGGAATTCAAAAAAATAATAGCATGTACCATAATCACGGTAGTACAGTTATTGGGATAGCTACAATGACATCCAGTGATGATAAAGAGGCAGCAGCGACCAGGCTATGACACATGCGCTTGGGACATGGTGGAGGAAAATTCTTGAAATCTTTATCAGATAAAGAATTGTTAAAAGGAGTAAAGGCTTGCAATTTGGAGTTTTGCGAGCATTGTGTCAAGGGAAAACAAACAAGGGTTAAATTTGGAATAACTATTCATAATACTAAAGGTATTTTGGATTATGTTCACTCTGATGTTTGGGGCACTTCCAAAACACCTTCATTAGGTGGAAAATACTATTTTGTAATTTTTGTTGACGACTTTTTCTGGAGAGTGTGGGTGTATACGATGAAGATTAAAGATGAAGTGTTGGGAATTTTTCTCAAAAGGGAGGCGATGATAGAGACTCAAACATGTAGAAAGATCAAGTGTCTTCACATAGACAATGGTGGAGAATACAAAAATGATCTTTTCAATAAGATCTGTGAAGATAATGACATCGTCAGGAATTTCACCGTCAGAAACATAACAAAATGAAGTGGCAGAACACATGAACCAAACTTTGCTGAAGAAGGTTCGGTGTATATTGTCCAATGTTGGCTTGGGAAAATAATTTTGGGCTGAGTCAATAACATATGCATGACATCTCACTAATCATCTACCATCTGCCGATATTGGTGGCAAGACACCATTTGAAAAATGTTATGAAAAAAATGTTGAAGATTATGGTTCTTTGAATGTATTTGGCTCAATTATATATTATCATGTGGAAGAGTAAAAATTGAATCCAAGAGCAAAGAAAGCTATATGTATGGGGATTACTTCTAGAGTCAAAGAATACCGCTTATGGTATCAAGAGACAAAAAAATTATATTTAGCATGGATGTTACCTTTGATGAATTTTCCATAATAGAGAAGGTAACGGTTGAAGATGTCAAACAAACTGATGGTGCTTCAAAGTAGGTGGAGTTTGAAGGAAAATTAATTCTTCCGACACAAGGAGAAAGTGAGGAAACAACATAAAATTTTCTTTTGGAAGAAGAGCCAGTTGAGAGGGAGATTCCAACTCAGGAACCTCAACAACAACTTGAATCAATAGCAACCAGCAAGCCAAAAAGAACAATAAGAAAACCTGCTCGTCTTATTGATATGGTGGCTTGTACAACCTCAATTGTAGCCGATGGTATTCCGATCACTTATAAAAATGTAGTCCCAAATTTAAAAGAAGATAAGTGGAGAATTGCCATGCATGAAGAAATGCATCCCCTCATCAGAATCGCACATGGAAATTGGTCAATCTCCCAAAGGGCAAGAAGGTAATTAGGTGCAAATGGGTATATGCAAAGAAAGAAGGATTTCTTAATCAAGAAGATGTTCGCTACAAAGCAAAATTAGTGGCCAAAGGATATGCTCAAAATGAGAGAATTGATTATAATGAGGTATTTTCTTCAGTCATGAAACACTCTTCCATTAGAGTTTTATTGGCATTGGTAGCATAGTTGAATTTGGAACTAGTTCAGTTGGATGTAAAAACTGCATTTTTACATGAAGATTTGGAAGAAGAAATCTATATGACTCATCCAGAAGGATTCAAAGTTGCTGGAAAGGAAAATATGGTGTGCAAATTTGAAAAATTATTGTACAGGTTGAAACAATCTTCTAGACAATGGTACAAGTGATTTGACAAGTTTATGTTGCAGCAAAGCTACCGAAGAAGCAAATACGATCATTTTGTGTATTTGCGCAAGCTTGAAGAGGAATCCTTCATATATCTTCTCCTATATGTTGATGATATGTTAATAGCTTTATAAAGTCAAGAGGAAATTGAAAAGTTGAAGATTCAACTAAGAAAGGAGTTTGAGATGAAGGATTTGGGTGAGGCGAAGAAAATTCTTGGCATGGGGATAAAAAGAGATAGAAATTCAAAGAAACTTTGTTTATCTCAGAAAGAATACTTGAAGAGGGTGTCACGCCATGAATCATGGTCTGGGCGTAACACTGCACTCAATGACTGACTGCATGTGATCGAGCGAACCACATGGCTTGCTAAATCAATATGGGCATCAAAATCATGAAATAATAATTTAAAACATGTAAAACGGAATATTGTAATTATAGTCTGAAAATATAATAAGTCTGAATAACTGACATGACATGGTAGACTAATCTATGAAACCTCTAGACATGAGTCTGAAAACTAACTATTTATCTGGAAAAGTCCATCGGCATACCTCTACTGTCTGACATGACATAAATGTAAAATAAATATAATACCCCGAATGAAATAGGGCTCACCAACAGCTGATACGATGAGAATTCTAGTGAGAAGATTCGTCGTCCTGAAACTCCGTACATGCACCGTGAAGTGCAGGCCCTAGGCAAAAGGGACGTAGTACATTTGAATTGTACTCATATGTAAAACAACTGAATAAAAGAATAGCAAGGCGGGTGCTCGGGGAATGGGCAGCGTAAATTAATAACATGGATACATGAAGTAATAAAAAACTGAAACTGTAAATGTAGATTGTAACCGAAGCTATGAATTGTAAATTGTAACTGAATACTCTAACTATAAATCTGAAATTGAAACCTGGACATGATCATGATCTGCATGATCAAGTTATAACATGAGTAAAATATTATTAATTAGGAGAGTCTTAGTATAACCAACAACATGAAATCACTATGTAAGTACGTGGAGTCTAGTACCTGGCCCGACCATGAGATGCCCTTTGTATAGGTTGGGTTGTTGGATACGGGATCCTCGTAGTAGGCTGGATCCGAGAGCAATCTCATACCTTACCGGGGTATGAGACATAAAAATGACATGAATTGATCTAAATCAATCGTCTGAAGGTATCATCCTAATCTGGGTGGAGCGATCCTTACCCTACGCTGGCATACGTAGTTTCATGTTATTTGAACCTTCTTGATAAACCTATGTTGCTCCTAAAAATATGAACATGAATAATAGGGGCATCTGCGCCCATAATTTTCAAAATATGATTCATAATATAGTTTATAACATGTATACATAACATAGCTTTTTCATGAAAATCTATATAAATATATGTATATAATTCTTGAGATATGAAAATATGTAAAAATTCCTGAAGTGAAACAATCTGAGTTCATAACTGATATATGAGAGCTCATGAAAATGATGACACGAGCATATATGGATTACAGACAGGTTCATGACAATCGTAATGATATACATGAATACAATTAACGAATTGGTAATATAGACATGACATACAATAATATATGTAGTTAGGATTATCATAAACTTAGAATAAAAATCCTAAGCTTGTGGAATTTCATGTTTCATGGGTAAACGTGGCGTGGGGAAGAACAATGATGTTACCATACGTGGATAGAAGCTCTACATACCTGTTGTCGCTCCAATCTAACAAACTAAGTAGCTTTCTGACGAAGAACGTTCAAAATCCTAGCTTGAATCACTTGCGAGGGATTATGTTGTTAATCCTATATTTTTGGTTGAAGAAACATGTTACTAATCATGATTTAATATTATAATTACTAAGGAATCATTAGGAATGAACTTACCATATTGTGGGAGGTTGAGATGAGAGAAAATGCTCTTGGGAGGGTTTTCTACAAAGTTGGAATAGTTGCTAAATGATTTTTCGGACTTGAATTCATAGGACATGCCATTCAGACTCCCCACCTCTCTAAGCGAGGTCCATTGCGAGGTGTTGTCTCACTCTGGGCTTCGCTTAGTGAGTTGTTCCGTCCGTTTTACACTTAGATGAATTTTTGGAAAAAAATGCCATTTGGTTACCCCACCACGCTAAGCAAGGTCTATAACGAGGTGTTGTCTCGCTCTAGACTTCACTTAGCGAGCTTCCCTGTCCATTTCACACTTAGCCAAAATTTTATATTTTTCGACTTTGGAATGATAGTGTCCATTAAAATGGCTATAACTCCTTGAACAGAGCTCTGTTGGAGATTCACCATATATAGTTGGAAAGGTATTGCAAAGATCTACAACTTCATGTTTTGATGTGTTCTAAATTTGTAACTTATAATGATGTTATGCTCACTTGAAATGAGGCCTTATGAAAACTCACTTGAAAACATGCTTTGTAGGGTAGCTTCCAACTATACTTTGCCCAAAGACTCTCCTAATACCTTGATTAGTTTTTAAAACACTTCCTATACTCCTCATATTGATTCCATTATGTTCCCATCGTATGGGTCGAACCTTAGCTCAAAGGTACGAGGTGTTACAGAGGATGCTAGATCGATTTGGCATGAATGAGAAAACGAAATCGGTTAGCACTCCGCTTGTTCCTCATTTTAAGCTTAGTGTCGCTATGTCGCCGAAGAATAAAGCTGAACGAGAATATATGTCAAGAGTACCATATGCGAATGTTGTTGGTAGCTTGATGTATGCAATTATTTGCATAAGACCTGATATTTCACATGATGTCGGTGTTGTATGTAGGTATATGCATGATCCAGAAAAGGAGCATTGGCAAGATGTGAAATGGATTCTACGGTATATTTGTAATACTGTAGATATTGGTTTGATTTTTGAGCAGGAAGAAAGTCAGTATCTAGTTGGATATTGTGACTAAGATTATGCGGGTGGTTTGGATAAATGAAGATCTACTACTGGTTATATTTTCACTATTGAAAATGCACCAGTTAGTTGGAAGTCTACTTTGGAGTCAACGATTGCTTTTTCTACCACTGAGGCAGAGTATATGGTAATTACGGAGGCTGTGAAGGAGGCAATTTGACTTCAAGGGTTGATTAGAGAGCTTGGTATTGAACAAGAAAGCATCACAATATTTTGTGATAGCCAAAGTGCTATCCAATTAGCAAAGAACCAAGTTTATCATGCAAGGACGAAGCACATTGATGTTCGGTATCACTTTATACTAGACATTATAGAAGAAGGTGTGGAGTCATGGTGCAGAAAGTTTGGACTACAGATAATCCTGTCGATATGCTGATGAAAATAGTGATTGCGGTCAAGTTTCAACATTGTTTGAACTTGATCAACATTGTTGAACATTGAGATTCAAGTTGAAGACGCAACCAAAATTTGTCATTGAGAGAAAATTGAAAATGTGAAATCTTGCGAAGGTGGAGATTTGTTAAATTTTTCAAGATTGATCATGTGAACAAATGTGAACATTGGAAGCCTCATTCTTAGAATGAAATTAGTAGATGCATTTTTCATACATTTACATTGCATGATCACATTCTAAGTGATGTCATGCATGACACTAGTGAGGCAATTTCACTTCTATAAATAGCAAGAGTTTTGTTCATTTGAAAACATTCTCACTTGCCTTCTCATCTTCTAAGGCATTTGAATCTTCTTTCTCTCTCATAGTATTTCACTTGTAATTTTGGAGTGGAATAAAATTTGGGTTGATTGTGTCGAGGACTAGGCAAAAATACAATGTTGTCGAATCTTGTAAATTCTTGGTGTTCTTTTTTATTGTCTTCTCTATTATTATTTATTAGTTGCCTTTAGATATAGTGGTTGTGATTTAATCACTCTCTATATATTAGTCTTCCACAACACACTTTTAGATAAGATTTTATTCTCTAGAAATAGTTTTTTATATTATTTTAAATAATATGAAACCCCTCTTCCACTTGAGAGATTTCTTGTGAAATTGTTTGAATTTTTATAAAAGAACACATGTCTATACTCAAAGCTTTTTTTTTACCGATATTTATTAATTTTTAAATAAATATATACATTCAAATGTTGAAAAATAATCTTTGTTACCAAGTGTTCAAATTTACAGATAGTATTTTCAATAATCGGATATGTATCCAAGTTTGACATGTTAATTAAGGTGGAAAAAAGGAAGTGTCTAGAGTGTACGTTTTGGAAAATTGGATAATGTTTCAAGCACTTTGGTAGAATTACATTCTTGCCTAAGTGATGAAAATTCAGTGTTTTTGCAGTTTTTAAACATATCTGATTCTATTGGATCCAATTTTGTAACATCATAGATTAAGAGGCAGCTTCTTTTAGCTTGAAAATGAGATATAAGCATAAAAATTAGAGCATCTTTGTCTTTATATTTGCAGACAAATAGTAATAAGCCAGAAGGAATTAAAGAAAGTAAACAAGTTACTTTTGGGCATAACATTTTCTTGATACATATATGACTGTGTAAGCACTTTGATGATCCAAGGAATGGTAACTTACTCTTGTACACTAGCCATTTTACAAGTCACAATACAAATTTTGTTCTCTTTTTCTAAAGAATCTGCTATATGCTTGTTCAATATTCCATCTCTAACACAAATTTGCGATATATTTTCTTTTATCATCTTAAGAAATATAAAAAAAATGAAAAGAAAAGAAGTCACCCCAAGAAACTGTACAATACAAAGAAGAGGACAACTAGGAGCATAGTCCCAACCCCAAACAACCCTTCTCCATCATATGCAACAGAACCAGTACTGCCTTCCCAATATGTAGGAGAGGAAACATTTTGTATAGGGGTGAATATTGACAACAAGTATATAATAACTGTCAAGGAAACAGGAAACAGCAATACTAGAAGAAGAATAGTCGCACCTCCACCTATACTAGAAATTGTTGGCCAAAAAATAAGCAGGCTAAGAAACACAACAATCATTGAAGGAACCATTGGTGATGGGCCTATGTTTCCCATATTTTGCCTAACACAATACTGAGTTTGGTAGTATCAGTTGATTAGAGAAATTATGAGATCTACTGGCATGCAAAAAGGAGAATATAAAGTAGACCAATTGGCTGTAACTATCATGGTCACATCACCTTATGCTTCCCTTTGGAAGCTAATGTCTGGTGATCTTTTTTTTTTTTTTGGCAGCTCGGGAGGGTGGTAGGGTCTGTAGATGCCTAAGCACTGTCTTTGCATGTTAATTTTACGGCTGATCACAAAATGGTTAAAAAACAAGTAACCATCCGACCTAACTCATTAGATATGGTTGGATAGCTTACTTTTTAAAAATGGATCAAATATGAATATTATCCACTACAAAAATGAATATTTAGATGAAATATCCATATTGTCACTATAAAATTTTGTTTGTTTGTTATTTTCCATGAGTCCTTACTTTCTTTGAGTCTAAGCTTATCTTGACTTTTAGCTTGTGTTCTCACCTAACTATATCTGAAATCATGAATATACCATGTTATCCATTGATTAAACCATTTATTGCCGTAATAAATATAGGCGGATCAGATACTTTATCCATTTTTATTTAGCTCATTTTTTATCTGCCCATCTCCGTTCCGACCCAGTCGTTTACCACTCTTACAGCTACATGTTATACTTCTCCAATAATTCGCCGTCAAGGAGTGGTAGGAATGGATTCCTCCACCCTACCCTTAACCATAGCTCTCATAATTGAGCGTCATGAAAATGGATAAACCCCAATAAAGAAGCGCTTTTTTCCTTTAATGAATCTTACGCGACTACTGAATTTCTAATGCTAAATGGTTATACCAAAAAATGTTTTCTCAAAATAAGACCTAAAGAATTGTTCGATCAACTAACGTTTGATAGCTTTCATATACTCTTTAACTTCAGCAAGAAATTCTGATAATGACATCAACAATGGCTTTTTTCATGACCATTGGAACCAACTATGAAGGAAAGATTTACCAACATGAATATCAAGATATGAAATATCAAAACGGCTAAGAACTATTCTTTTATCTATTTTGTTCTGTTTCCCTTTTTCTTTGTACACTTGCAACTACTTGAACTTTGTAATAAAAAAATACTAGGTGCTGCGTTGTAGCCATGGTAAAACATCATTAATCTTAGGAAACAAATAGGTGCACTACAGAATCCAGATCCAGAGCTATCGAACGGAACTCACTGTGGTTTTCAACACATAAAAGGTCGGAAGAATATTACCATCTGCACCTCATCTATTGGGTGACACATCGAGATAGGATTTGAAGCATATTATATTGCGAAATCAGTAAAATCTAACACGAGTTTCTCATAATATATTCTAGCACGCTATTTACTAACCTTCCTAATAAATTTAATGGGTTAACACCCTACAGCTTGTTACAACAAATAAATTACAACATTTTATACGTAAGGCAAGGCAAGAGAAGGAGATGATCGAGCTACATCTATCTTTCCTTCGTTGCAGCCAACTCATAGAGAGGGATTGTATCGCAAATGTTGCTCGTAGAAATTTATCAACTGTCAAAACAAAACAAAAAAATTCCATTAAGAGTCACCTAAGTAAAGCTGAAGGAAATACTTTCTGAAACTAGAGTAAGAAGTATATCAATACATTTGTCAAATGACAACCATCATTACAGAATAGAATGATATATTGTTTATTTTTAACAATTTACAATATGTTCAGGTATTTATCTGAAGTGATAATCCAAAACAATTAGTGAGACTCCAATCAGAAAATTATAATGAGTAAAAGATTAAGTTTACTAATTCAGATTTCCAGGCACTATCAGTGCAGTACTTCATTACAAAATTAGATCACAGCAAGTATTTTGATTGCTATATCAGAAGATGAGGTTATTGTGATTTTAAAACTAAACGTGAGGTTTCTATATTTATGTGAAACTGAGAAGTGACTGTTATTTGCATTGTTTTGGTGATGCAAGAACAATAAGAGAGAATAGAGAAACAGTTACCAGAAGTGGATTATTCATCTTCAGAAACTTGTTATCCACCATCATTTCCTTTCCATCCGACCTATAGGCAACCATTAAGAAAGACTATAATGTGAACTAAAAGCTAATAAAAGAATCAGCAAAGTATCATCAAACTGAAAAGTTAGAATTAAATTATCTAGCAAGATGTGTACAAAAGTTGGTAAAGCCAATGAGACTATGAGCAAGCTGTGACCACGAACTAAAATGTCAAGTTCTAGCTCCCTCCATTAAGAAAAGAGAATAAAACAAAAACAGTAAGGAAATAATCACATTGGTCATAACATCTTATACACACACGTTATATTGCTGTTCTAGAAAATAGGATACACAACTTCCAAAGAAAAAAATCAAACAAGATACCCCGTGAAATCCCACAATGTGGGGTCTGAGGAGGGTAAAGTGTACGCAGACCTTACCTTTACCTGGGAAGGTAGAGAGGTTGTTTTCGAAAGACCCTCGACTCAAGAGAAGGCTAGACAAAAAAGGTTAGATACGGATAAGTAGATCAAAGCAGTATTAAAATGAACATAATGAGAGTGAAAAGGCCATGATAAAGCAGTAGCTACCGCCTAATTTGTGCGGACTCTCCGTTTTGGTGCCGTCCCCGTACCGGATACGGTCAACCAGCTTCGGATACTTTGACCGGAGTACATCGAATTTTTTTTGGGGGGGGGGGGTTGAGATTTGATTTCTCAAAATTAAAGATAAAACGGATTTAAGAGAAAGGGAAATGTCATACCTTCAATATTATAGTATTTTGTCCCATTTTTGTTGCTTCGTGTTTCAAAGAAACCAATAATTCAAGGTCGTGTTCTGAGTTTGGATGGTAGACAGCAGCAGCGATATATCTTTATAGCTCTATTTTTTATAATTTTATCTCCATACCTGGATACGCACCCCCGAATCTTGAAATTTAGATTTTGCCGAATTCGACACTCAAATACGTACCTGTATCGGATACCCGCACCCGAGTCCGAACAACTTAGGCTACCATAGATAAATAAGGTAAAACGCATGATATAAAAAGATGGTACAAGAACTAACAGAATGTAACAGAAGTCGAAGGACAAGAAACTATACACGTAATACTACGACTACTAGTATGGACCTACGAAAAGGCAACACACGACGAACTACTACCCTTCTACCCTAATTTGTGTCCTCCATAGCCCCCTATCTAAGGTCATGTCCTCAGTAAGCTGAACCTTCGTCATATCGTGTCGAATCACCTCTCCCCAATACTTCTTCGGTCTACCTCTACCTCTCCTGAAACCATCCATAGCCAACCTCTCACACCTCCGCACTGGGGCATCCGCGCCTCTCCTCTGCTCTCAGCCTCATTTCACGCATCTTATCATCCACCGTGGCCACTCCCACCTTGTCCAGGATATCTTCATTTTTAATCATATCTCTCCGAGTATGCCCACACATCCTCATTTCCACAACTTTCATCTTCTAGACGTGAGAGTTCTTGACTGGCCAACACTCCACCCCGTACAACATAGTTGGTCTAACCACCGCTCTGTAGAACTTGCCTTAAAGTTTTGGAGGCACCTTCTTGTCGCACAAAACTCAGGATGCTAGCCTCCATTTCATCCACCCTACCCAATACGATGTGTGACATCATCATCAATCTCTCCATTCCTTTGGATTATAGACCCAAGATACTTGAAAATTTCTTTCTTTTGAATGACTTGGATATCAAGCCTCACTCCTACGCCAGCCTCAAGCGTTGAGTCGCTGAACTTGCACTCCAAATGTTCCGTCTTGCCCCTACTCAACCTGAACTCTTTAGACTCCAGGGTTTCTTGCCAAACCTCCAGCTTATTGTTAACTCCGCTACGAGTCTCGACAATCAGAACTATGTCATCCGCGAATAACATACACCATGGCACCTCACCTTGGATTTGCTACGTCAATCCATCCATCAACAAAGCAAAAAAAATCAAAGAGAACTAGAAAAGCACCACTTGAAATATTAAAATTCAGTTCAGATGTAATGGGAACAACAGAATGATGAGACTGAAAATTGATTTGATTGATTTCAAGATGTTTAAGATGTGATACCCATTCCATAATCATAATCACTGTTGTAGGATAGCTCAATTGAACTTTGTCTCGTTAGTCTCTATGACGAAAAGGAGAGACACAATGTGATAGCTTCAGCATGCATCATGCTTTCAAGGAGATGGTTAGCACACGACAGCATAGCTGCATCCTTAAGGGGAAAACAAACTTCTGGCATTGAAATTACAAAATGATAAAGACAATCATATCCAGTGAAACGAGGAAATATTCAATGTTCAGTAAAGTATAGACGTAAGTAATACTTATGCTAAAGGGTTGTGATGGATTGTCTGATGAAGAAAAGATTGACAAGGAGAAAGGGTAACCTTGTTCAAATAGGTAACAAGTTGGATATAGAATTTGCGCACTGATTCGGATGCTGGAGCCTCTCTCTCTTGAAGATAAGGTGGAAGACACTTTATAAACATCAAAAGGATGGTAAATTCCCAGTGAAGGCATGCTCAAATTATTATTTTTTTAAGAAAATGGGAAGAATTCAAGATAAACCATATGGAAAACCATGGCATCTCCGAAAGCTGCATGTGTTACTTGGATTGCTACTCATGAAGCTTGTCTAACACAAGATAATTTATACAGAAGAGGGGTCTCATCATGCGGAGCAGAAGCTATCTATGTGAAATGGTGAGTCAGTGAATCATCGACTGCTTCACTGCACCTTTACCACACAAATCTGGGAATGTTCCTTGCTGTCTTTCAAGTTCAGTGGGCCATGCCAGGATGTATTAACTAGCTGGGATGGACAATCTCTATTGCTACTTGTATTTTTTGGATATTTGGCTAGACAAGAATAATATATGTTTAATGGTAGGGGAGAAAGTATTTCACTTGTTTTCCAGATGTTTGAAAAGTCTTTACTAGTCATGTAGGAGCAATATTGTACTCCTTCAATTAATAGAAGGAAGACCTCTACTTCCTTTTGTGATGTACTCTTATATGTACCGTCTTGGTGCTCTTTAGTAAAATCTTTACCTTTTCATTAAAAAAAAATCTGCATCACTCCGTAAGAGAAAGGACTATAACACAGATTGTATCACCGAACACACAACGCACATAGAAGATATAACTTCATGGCGAGGTAACATGTCACCAACCAGGAACTCTCAGAGAATAAGAAGATTAGTCAGGGTCTCCAATACGGGTTTCCATATGATGAACAGGAAGAATGAAGGTCACCATGATGTCGGAGAGGAGTAGAAGAGGCCATGAGAAGATGATGAAGAGTTGAGGCACCCGAATTAGACAGTCTCACATTGAATTCTTCCGACACTGTAAGACATGCTGAAGATGATTTTTAAAACACGACATTTCCATCCGTACTGAACCTAAAAGATCTATGTTGTTCTTTTTGGTCCTAATTCAGAAGAGGGATGTGAAACAAGGACTTCAAAGGATATGGAACGAGCTTAGAAGATAATCGGCTGTACTCGGAATAGCAATTACATTCAATTCTAGTTGGTAGTTTGGACTTTGGTGAGGAAATTAAGCTTTGAAAGATGAGTTGTCTTGTTTATGCATTGTTGATGCACATGAAGAGACAGACACAAAATAACGTTGAAATAGCTTTCAGGAGACTCATTCAAGACCGGGAATGTGATGATGTTGATACTCTTTTGCGAAGGAGTTACAACTATAACAAGTTTGTAAAAGAAGATGAAGTGTTATAGACCGCATCATCAATGAAATCTTTGGTGAAATCATATTATCATCTAAGAATTGTTGGTGGGTCAAGAACCATGTTGAGATCTATATGAAAGAGAAAGGCTCCTAAAAATGTGGCTTTTCTTTATGTCATGTGCAACTCTAAGCACTATAGCCACTGTGGAAAATTTGAGTAGTAGCCCGAGTAGGAGATGGATACTAGTTAATTTGTGTTGCTTTTAAGGCAAACGATGAGGATGTGGACCATTTACTACTTCTCGCTTCCCAGATAAATATGGTCCCTAATGTCTTTTATATTTGATAAGGCCTGGGCGCTACTTAGAAACCATGGAAGATGCACTAGAAAGTTGGAGATTAAGAAAAATGGACGTTTAGAAGAAGTTGCAGATGGGTGCTCCTCTTTGCATTTTTTGGGGGTTGAAAGCTCCCGTGCAGAGTAATGTTCCTTCTGCTTCCTATGTGTTTTTGTGTAAAAGGACATTCCTTACTGTATATGTAGTTGGATGAAATTTCTTTTGAAGTTTGATGTGATTCCACATTTATAGTGACAGTGTATTGGTTTGATATCAATGAAATTATTTTTGACTTAAAAAAAAATAAATGAAAAGTTAAAAGTTTGCACATTTTGAGTATCATAGCACCACACACACATATTCACAAAGGTAACTGACAAACATTAGAAAATAGAAATGTAGGTTTTAACTCACAAACCTCTCGGCACGAAAGGTCACCGAGACATCCTGCATATCATTGGATAAAGATGCTGAATAGCTAATAGGCTTGATAAGTTGCGTAATGGTATATGCATCTTTGGAATCATCAGACTTATTTCTACAAACCAAGTCACCGCCCACAAATTCATGATTGTGACTTCCTTCCTGCACGAAAGTAGCCAACGGACCACCTGCTAAAGCATCTTGGATATCATCCATCACAGCTGAGGTAGCGTCCTGTTTAAATCTCCGAACAGAACCAGATTTCCTCCTTTTAGCTCCAGTGCAGCGATCAGATTGATGGGATTCTGCACCGTTGGCCTTAGGAAATCCATTTGAGAGTCCATTACTAGATCTATCCATAGGGTTCTCGTTGGTTGACGCTGCTCCTTTTAATTCACTCAGCTTCAAATTCAACTCATTTTGCTCTCCAGTTTCTTCTAATGGGAAACTCAATCTCAAACCATTTCCATTCACCATTTTGTCTACTTTGCAGTTCAATTCACTACCATTACTGTCCACACGATTTGTAGCCTTCAAATCACTCAGAGGAGGTGAGGGTGTAGGCTCCTCAATTATCCTAACCATCACTGCTGGCACATTATATGTAGCAGCTGCAGGGGAACACTGCTGCTGCGGCTGTTTCTTTTTCTTTACTTGAGTCTGTGTAACCCCAGACTTCCGCTTACGCTTGCGTGTTGATCGTTGTTTCCCCGACTGCGAGCTTCAAAGTGAAAAAGAAAACAGATCAAGAAAGGTACCAAAGATTAACAAGAGAACTATCCCCTATACACTAACCAGTATAAGGAACACAAAAAAGGGATTATAAATAGAAGAAACCTCTCTTCAAATGCATCAATAACATCAGAACAGGACATCAGATTCTTCACAGGTTCCCATGTATTAGCTGTCTCCGGCCAGCCACGCCTAAACAAAAACACCCATAACATCTATTACTTACTATTTTTTTCTTTTTTCACATAATTTACTGGAAGCGCGAAAAGAAAAAAGACTGGAGAGTGATGACCATGAAGCCACTGAAATATGAACTCGTGCACTAGAGTTCGAATGGCAGGCTCTTAGCCACTGGGCTGTCCCGGTGGGGAACTATCACCTACAAACTTCCAAAGATGGAAACTTGGAACCAAAAACTACTCCTTCCGTCCACTTTAACTTATCCACTATATACTAAAAATAGATGTCCATTTTTACTTGTGCAGTTTGGAAAATCAAGAGTTAATTTACCATTTCATGCCTATTTTACCCTTAATTATTAATCATTGAGTTAAAAAGTTCAAGGAATTTGCCAGTGCACAACTTTTAAAGTATGTTTGATTGATTTCAATTATTAAGATGATTTTAAGGGGTGTGTCAAGTCAAACGCGGACAAGTAAACATGGACGGAGGGAGTAGAAGAAAAGCTGAAATTTGTGTACTTATATAGGAGTGAGTAACTTACCATTTAATCAAATACTGGACTTGACCCTTTAGTATCCATAGCATTTCCAAGATTCCAAAATCCATAAAAAAAACACAGAAATTAATGCCCGAAAAATCCGGAAAAATAAAACAGGTTAAAACTATGAATGCAAGTAGTACATGCTACCTTTCGTAGTCTCTTTCTTCTAACAGCTTCAATTTCATAAAACCCTTCAGCAAGTTTTGGTTTTTCATTGACAGTTTCACCTTCTTGCTCTTCATATGTTTTTTCTTCCCCATATTCATCTTTCTCTTCGCCTTCGCTGCCGGCGCCATCTGTCTCTGCATACTCACGGAGTTCAGAGCCGGAGTTTTTCTTTTTCCCTCCTTTCATTCTCTAAGGCTTTTCTTTTTTCTTTTTTCTTTTTTCTTTTTATTATATTATTATTTTGTTGAGGAGCAAAGGTTTTATAGTTTCTTTTTTTATCTTTCTACTCCCTCGTTTCAATTCAACTCATGTAGTTTGACTGGATATGGAGTTTAACAAATAGACGTGTGGTTATAAGAAATGTATCAAATTTTTTTAGAAGAACTAAAAAGTTAAATGTATTCAGTGATACTTAAATGATTATTTTTTTTATTAATAGAATTCATATTTATTTTTCTTCTTTTTAAAAAAAAAAATCAGGTGGGAAAACTATGAAGGGGGAGAAACTATTTCCATATTGTATTTGTTATGTTTATTTCTTCCTTTTAGTTATTTTCTTAAATAACCATTATGGGTAATCTTAATGTTTTTTAACTCTCCTTACATCTTATCTTGGATGATTTGGAATTTTTAAGAGAAAATAATGGTTAAATAAATGACTTGCACATTACATTTGACGTTGGTAAGTATAAGTCAAAATGTCAATTATTTAAAATATCATAAAATTATTTTAAACGCTGAAAAAACCAAACAAATCATGTTAGTAGGTGTGTCTTAAGGATGATGGTTTAGATATGCTTGATATAAGCCCCAGGGGCACAGGCTGGTAAGTGACAAGGTGATTGGGGTACAACCACTCCGACGTCGTGGGTTCGAATCCGTGTGGTGACAGTTTTTGCTGAAATATTGCAAGGGTTGTTGCTGGGTTCGTGTCTCGTTGGTCCTCTCCCTTGGCCACTCGCGCATATTCCTCGATTTACATCTCACCTGACCAAGGGGCCTCTGGTACAGATGGGTGTTTCGCCTTCGGAACTTTCCCCTTCACAAAGATATGCTTGATATAAACATCATAAATAAGTCGAGCTAGAACACAAGCTAGTTTGACTTAACACTCCAGATAAGCAATTGAATTCAATTTTGTCCCCATCAAATTCAACAAATTAAATTAATTATTTGACATAATTAAGATTGTATTAAGTATAAAAATTTATGTGAAAATATCATAAGCTATCATAGAAGTCGAATTTAGACCGTTGTAGAAAAAAAATCAACACTACTTTTGACGGTCTGAATTCAACTTTTTATATATATATGTGATAGAATTTGGATAACTTTAAAAGAAATTCTTAATACATAAGGTAGTAATCCTATTTTGCCAAACCGGCATTTATTAAGTTGTTTGAACTTCAATCCTTTTTTACTACATGAATCTTGTGTTTGTCAATGTTAAAAGATTTGATATTTAATGTTTAACCAATTTATTAGCCAGTTCAAATTCATTCTCTTTGCCTACCTCTTTTTTTGTTGTTGAATTTCATGTCTTCACGAAATTTTTACCATGGGAAAGAAAGAAAGAAAGAAAGAAAGTAAGTAATATTTCTTTTTGTGATTTTTCATAAATATATTGACTATTAAAATTTTAGATTTAAATACTAACAGTGTAAAAACATTTACATAATTAAATTTCTTTTAAAATTATTAAAAACAAAGTTTTATAATAAACATTAATTACTAACTTGATAAAATATTAATTAATCAGTCATCACATATGAAACTATCACATACTTCCTCCGTTTCATAATAAGTAGTATTTTAAACTTTTTATTTTATTTAAAAATAAGTGGTGCTTTAGTATTTCACAAAGATATTAACCTTATTATTTCATAATTACTCTTATTTACATAATCAAGAATTACTAAATAATTTTTCTTTTCTAGACATTAATTAGGGGTAAGTTACTAAAAATACTCATAATTTTCTAGGAGTAAATAATTTCTCAAAAAGTGTTCATAGCTAAAAATGTCACTTATTATAAAACGGAGAGAGTACAACTTAAATTTTTGAAGTTGTCTTAGTGAGCAAACAACGTTAAGACATATCCACTGAAGTATGTGAGCCACTTTAGGATAACTCTTTTTTTTCTTTTACATCTAAGTATAACTAAAGTTGAAAATAAAAAAAGTTTGTACCGTCTCACCACTCAACTTACCTTTTTCACGCTAACATTCAAACAACACAAAAATAAATATAAGCACGAACAAACTTTTTTCTCCAAGAAAATCCTTTCATCTCTTCCATGGACTGGTTAAGCAACTTGCATTAAAGCCAGATATATCTTTGGATCATTTTTAATGGAGTATACATTACTCTAAGCTTTAGGACTTTCAGTTAATTAATATTGACATCTCTTTACATACAATCTTAAAATGTCTCTAATTAAAGAAACTTGGACCAAAACATTTTTCAAATCCAAATTGGATTAGAATAGTTTTTCAAAAGTTTTTTTCTGAAACACAAACAACCGTAACTTTTTCAGTAACAAGCTAGTTTTCAAAAGAATCAAACCAAAATATCTTCGGAAAACCAAAAAAAAAGATTTCACAAAACAGCACAAATGTAACATCATTTTCCAATAAGACCATTTTAGAAAGTTGTTGAGAGAAACTATAATCTTTTCAAGACTAAACCTAAACCAAATCAAATGCTAGCATCTGAATGAGCAATAAAACTGGAACTGCTCCATAAACTTTTAAATCTGACAATTTGAGCCAAAATTTTGTATTATGCACAAAATATCTGCAGTGTTCTTAGAGGAGAAAAACAGTTAAAGAACCAAAGCTTATCTAAGCCTCAAATTTTCTAACAAAAGACTCAATGACTGGAAGGTCAAAACTACTTTATTGATATATATAACAGATACTTTAAGCAGATATATATTGCTGCAAAAACTTCGTTCTTTTCTTGTTCTTCAACTTACGAAATGCACAAGACTCTATTTGCCTGACTCTCTCACGGCTAACGCCCATTAATTCACCAATCTCTTGTAAAGTCTTCATCCTCCCATCCGCTAGTCCAAATCGCCATTTAACGACTTGCTTCTCCCTTGGATTTAAGGTGTCTAATACCTTCTCCAGGTCCTGTCTCATGAACTGCTTGGTCAGTATTTCTTCTGATGTTTCCGCTTCAGGGTCTGCAAGCACTTCCTGGAAACCAAATAGAAAGGGATCAACGATCACAACAGTCAGAGCAAAAAAAAAATGAAGTGGAGAGCTGGAATATTGCACGAGGGAACACAAAACTGACACCTTAAACTGGAAAAAGAGAGTTTTAGGACGAACCGAAGGTTTGAGACTTTGATTGAACCCGATTTTCTGGTCAAGTGATCTTGGAGCTTTAGGAGTTAACATCACAGCAGAGAGCCTTTTCATTGACAACCCTGTTGCTTCAGCTACTTCCTCATCGTTAGGATGTCTACCATTTTCCGTAAACAATTGCTTTCTCGCTTCCTTAACTCTATAAGTAGCCTCGACCATGTGAAACTGTAAACAGAAAAATGCAAAATAATGGTAAAAAAATAGAAGATCAACAAGACCTATATAGAGACTCTCTCTCTTTTTACATAGCGCAGAATCAACAATATTTACGTGACAAATTCATAATGAAAAAAATGATATTTAAGTGGAATATAAAAAGAAATGTCCTCTTAAAGTTGGATCACGTACTGGCAACCGAATCGTCCTGGACTGATCAGAAAGAGATTTTCTAACAGCCTGCTTAATCCACCAGTGAGCATAAGTTGAGAACTTAAACCCCTTCGAAGCATCAAATTTTTCAGCTCCTCTTACAAGGCCGCGACATCCTTCCTGCATATAAATTTCCAAAATGAGCATAGATCAGCAGATGATATTTCAGATGGTTTTGATCCCGTATAGAACTAGAATCTCGACCGGAGTAGAAGCAGTCTTGAGATAGCATGTAATTGCATCATATATACCTGAACCAGATCTTGAAGATTCATCCCTACTCCTTGGTAATTTTTGGCAATAGAAATAACGAGCCTTACGTTGCTCTTAATCATTTTATCTTTACAAATAATGCCATAATTCAAACGCTTCCTTAGGGTCTTCTGGTCAACTCCGGCTGCAGCAGCCCATTGGGAAAAAGTGGGCTGACCTCCGCAACGCTCTACAAGCTCCACCTCAAGTCTTTCCAACTTCAATAGGTCCTGTATCATTTTGGTGACTGATAAATGGACTAAAAATTGAACAGAAAAAGAAATAAAAGATTGCCAAGGGAAGTAGGAGGCAAACTCCACAGCAAAACACAGTACAGATATGACATTTGAAGCCGTAAACATTCAATTATCCATAGTAGACTTTGTGGTTTCATTCTGAAAGCTTTACCAGTTAATGGACACAGGCAAATTTCGGTTACATGAAAAATATCCTTGAAAAGGATCAGTACAGGATTATTCCATATTAATATCTCAAAAGTCAACATCAAGAATGAACACTCACATAGGAGGTCAATAAGAGAGAAGATTCACAAACTATCCACGTCCCACGAAACTCAATGTACTTATATCTCAAAATTTTCATAAGAAGGAGAGAATGCAGCTTCTCAGATTCAGATTTCAGATGCAAGAACACATTGAGCTTTGAGCAAAATAATGAACGACAAGTCAAGTGAGATAATAGGAGAGCACATTACACCTGTTGGTGCTACAAACTTTTCACCTATCAAGTAAAAAACAAAATAAATGAAAATTTCCTTTTTTCAGTATTCATAATTAATCAACCGGCATGTACTTGGTATTCTATTACTAAGACCAAAAAACAGACAGAAGAGGAAGAAGGGAAAAAAATGTCCACTAATCGTCCAAAGCAAAGCAGATAAAGAAATGCATTGAAATCCATTCAAGCCGGAATTAGTATAATAAGCACGTGAAAGAATATTGATGTGGTAAAGGAAAAAGGAAGAGGCAAAATATTAAAAAGGAAAAAGAACAAACACTATAGGGTCATATACTTAGAAAAAGCTAAAGCACACCTGAATTCCTCCGGATAACTCCTGTTCTTCAGATGCAGTCAGTAGCCTAGAACCACTTGTAGTTCCTCTCAAGTAACGCAATGGATCCGAGTAATCGACTTCTTGTACTGAAGCACGCTTCTTTCGACTAGTAGAACCAGACTTCACAGACACAACACTGGCTGCAGCCCTCTCTGCTGCTTTCGCTCTTCTGGCCTTCCGCTCAGTTTGACGGTTCGATTTTACAGCTACGACATTTGACAGCTGTGACTGAAGAATTTCCAGTTCTTCAGGTGATGGCTCCACGTCATCAGAATCTGAAAGGGAGTCCTCGAATAAACTACTTTCGCTCCACTTCATCTCACTTCCCTTTAATTCCGCACCAACACTCCCTATCTCACCAGGTTGAGCCAGATGAACACTCTCAAATGGAGAAGTTCTAGTTTCTGATAGAGTACCTCTACCAACATTATCAGAGTTCTTTAAATTGTCTTGGCAGACCAACATTACAGCATCTTGTGCGCCTTTCAATGCAGCCCTTGCCAAAGCAACTGCTTCCGCGGCTGCAGCAGCTACAACAGCTTCCTCACTAGGAAGAAAATTGTCTGTAGCTAAAGCAGTTTTAGTGTTCGCCTGCAAACATGATAAATCAACAGTTATACTTGTAACAGCTTTTTCATGGCCAAACAAGGTTTACATCAATTAACGGGGAATAGAGTACAATCGAATCAAAATAGGAGACTGGAACTTGGAAAAATAGCACTAAGGTAATATTAAGGTTAGGAAATATTGACCAAGATAACTAAAGCAAAGTAAAACCTTTTTACCGACTGTTAGATAACGACCTATTGAAGTTTAAAACTAATTATGGTTCATATTTCGAAAATGCAAGAACATCTGAGCTTGGAAAAAACAAATACCTAGAACTACATGTGAAACTTGTTTCACATTTTCATAATAGATTGAAGACCTTGGGTCCTTTCAGTTTCTCAAACTTAATGTTTCCATTATCTACGGGCTATTTATTTAAGTTCTAACCTCTGTAGGTGGACTAACTGCCCCAGTGTATGTCCATGGCCTATCTGGGGCAACTGAATCTGGGTTAGCCTCCAAAGAAAGCAACTTTAGCTTCTGTATATTAAGTACTGCGCTTGTGGCAGTTGATGGTGGTTTCCATGATCTCTCTGCTGCGACTGAATTTGAAAGTATTTCAATAGACGGTAACTGTTGCTTCTCAATGCCAAGCACGGTAGATGTTGTTGTTGATGTTACTGCAGATGTACTGGATAGGATGCATTGTGTCCTCAAATGAATTTGGTCTCTACCTTTTGCTGCATTTCAGCCAAGGATGACAGTAAGAACCACAGAAGTCTATGAACTCATTTAGGTTAGTTGATTGTAAGTAGCTGATAAGTATTACGTGCTGAAATTAATTTTATAAATAAGTAGTTAGCGTTTAAAAGCGCTTAAACTGATAATAAGCAATTGATGTGTTTGGGAAAAAAATACTGATAAGATGTTCTTTTGATAAAATGTCTATCTTAATTTTTTACAAAAAAAAAAATTATCTATATACGGAGAAGGATGAACGATAGATATGAAACGAGAAGAAGTTAGGGATTCTGTTTCGGAAAAGGTATTTTGAGAATTAGAAAACTTAGCAACGATAAAATAGTAAAAAAAAAAATGTCAAACTAAAAGTGCTTATAAGCTTAAAAACTGTAAGTTGGGAATGACCAACTTATGTCTTTCAGCTTATAAGCACTTTGATGTTTACGAAATGAATAGATAAGCCAAAATGTACTTCTAAACCAGTTTGTCCAGCTTATAAGCTTAGCCAAATACCCTCTGTCTATAAGATGGATCATTAACAACTTTCATCAATGAGGCAATGACTGAAGAAACCCACAAGATTCTATTGAGAAGTTTAACTATTAGTTGCAAGGATGATTCCTGCTTCTAGGTTTGTGTATGGGTAAAATCAGGAAAAGCAAACTGGCAAGGAGTACCCAGCAATACTGAAGCACAAAGCCGATATCTTCCTCAAAATACAACTAGCACAACAGACTTTTCTGCTTAGATCAAGCTTTCACTTGGAAAACAATATGAAGCTGCCTAGTTAGTGATTTAACTGCCCATTATTGATTCTTTCTCTCTTTCACTTGGTGTGTGTTTGTGAGGAGCATGCTCTCCTTTGCACATAACTTCTCTACTTTTGATAACAGAATGAATTTTGTAACGGCCTGAGAATCTAAGTTTTTTCAGGGCATAATTAATATAGTCATTCTTGCAAAACAAAACATTTCCGGTCTAAGTAATAGAAACCACAACATGATGAACTTAAGCGACAACAGTAACTACATGAGGAACGCAGCAAATGTTTCTAATCCACTATGCTATAATGAACAGGCCATCGAAATACTAATTGCTAAGAAAATCTTAAAAGACCCTTTCTCCCATCACTAACAAACCCTTGAAAATATTCACAAATTCAAGTAGGAAAATCTCCCTCAGATTCAAAGTAATAATTGACTAATGTTTGTCCTGATATAATAACATAATTACCTACCCTATTAATGGTCCAGCTTGATTTCGGAGGAAATGGAGGCAGTGCATACAATTAGAACAACTTCCTAATCCATTTCTCTCCTTCATTGAAATATCAAGATCCATTTCCCACTTAAAGCAATTGAAATTTCATATAAAGGACAGACTTTTAGCCATATCATTTACACTTATCTGCGACATTTGATCTTGCCTCCAACAAACAATCTCCACATTGAAGTTACTTTCGAAGTTAAACATTGCTAACATTCATTATTAAATGAATGAGAATGCAAAGCAAAGTCACATTCATTCTCTGAAATTAATTGTATGGATGAGAATGCAAAGTAAAATTCACTCATTCATTCTCTGAATTTGATTGTGCAAAGTTGCAACATTTGGTCTTAATGAGAGTTCAGCCATTATGTTCATAACTGATGGGCTGTTTAATTCCTCACAATAACTCTCAAAATATCTACGACTATATATTGAAATGTCTTCTTTGAGATACAAACACACAGAAAAGAAATCCTCTCTTCTTCTTAAGTTGTTTTCTGGGCAATTGGTTTTGTGCAACTCCAAACTTCCAGCTACGAGTCCACGTGTTTGGAAGAGTTGTGGAATCTTGGAGAGTGACCGGCCTTAACAATTTGCACCGGAGTCTAGCCAAAATCTCTTTCAAGGCAGTGACTTGCCACGACGCAACTATTTAATTCGATAAGTTGATTCTATTCTTTTGTTCAATTTTTCTGATTGATATTATTAATATTTCCAACAAACATTACTCAACTCCACTTATGAAACTAGCAATTCATCAGTATATTAAAATGCAAAAGAACGAATACATAATAATGGGCAACCAAATATCACACTATCTCATACATAAAAGAGTGTAAAAACATTCAGCATTATATCACTGAGCAAGAACAAAACTTTCTCAATTCCCATTTCATTAACATCACAATTCTCAAGAAAAGAGAGTGAAAGAGACTTACAAAGCTGGATGGTGGTTTGCTGTTGGGTTTTGGCGCAAATGAGAAAAGTATCAGGCAAGCTCTGGAATTGTGGCAATAAGTAAGACATCTTGTTTCTATTCTAAATTTATATACAATCATAAATAGACACTAATTTACACACCGTTCATTCAAACACTATATATCAGTCAATAAAGCTGCTCTTTTTAAATCTTGAAAATATGGGGTTAAAAGATACTGAAGAGAAGAAGACGGAGATTGTTGAAGAAGAAAAGGAGAAAGATGTGCAAGTAATAAAAGGATAAGAGAACTTAGCCTCTAGAATCTTGAACGAGGACAACGAGCACATGTTTTTTGTTTGTTTTTAAGTCCTCGTTTTATCTGGGCTTTCTTGTCGGCCCTTTACTGTGGAAACATAGAAACAATAAGCCCATCTAACTGATTCATGAACATATATACTAGTACTACTTTTTTCAAATCTATCTTCAAATAGGAAGCTAAAAATTTGAGTTTTAAAAAATAGTTAATGGATTCTTGATAATTTTTTAAAATATATATTAATTAATTTTGTTTAATATAAAATACATAATTTACGTTAAAGCTATTGAGTTCTGTCGAAGCAGAATGCTAGCTCCGTCCCCGTCTATCCCTCCTTTCTTATGAGACCTTATTCAAACTTAAATTAATAGGGATAATGAATTTTAGATATAAAATATTTAAACAAAAAGAACTTTCTTTTTCCCCATCTCCCAATCAAATGTGTTCATATTTAATCTTTAATTTAACAATTGGTGATGAATGTGAGTTATCATCATTGGATCAATGAGTTTTTTTCTCATCTGCAAATATATGAAACAATATGCTCTAGAATTTTTTACCTTATGAATCAGTACTTATGCGCAGCAAGTCGAAAAACATAATATATGTTGCATTGTGTCATGCCTCCCATTACTTTTATGTTGACTGGATCAAAACATATATGGTCAGCCTTTTCCTCTTGGTTTAATTGCAATGTTTACCCTTCTTTATTGCCTACTTACTGAGAAATTGATTACCAACAGGCTTAGTTATCCTAATTGTTTTTGAGGAGCAACCAATAGAAAAAAATAGTAGTTATTATTTTAAAAGCCACTAGTTAACATAAGAAAAGGAGTGCACCACACGAAAAACAAGAAAGTCACTAAGAATACTTCAAAGAAGATGAAGTTTTTTAAGAAACTTATTTTTTTAATCAGCTAAAATTTAATAACAAAATACAAAGAAGCAGAAATATTTGGTATAGCTTGAAGCAAAAAACAAATGCTAGTTAATTTATTTCCCTCTTTTTAAGTTTTGTAGTGGACAGTGTCATTCGATATTTGTGTTTGTGAAAAATAACAGATATTTCGTGGGTAGTTCAGAAAAAAATTCACTCACTCAAATCCCTTAAGAAGATAGCTCTGATACCAATTATTATTGATTTAACGAAAGAATCAAAAAATTATTTTAAATAGAAATCTGTTGAAAGAAAGGTAACAAGCTCTTTCCTTTCCGGAATAATTTTGCTAAATAAAAATCTTCAGTGTATTATGTACATATGTTTATATAAGACAAAAAATTTGAATCATACTCCTTCTACACATGATTCTATTTTTTTATGTAAGGCTGAAAAGGTTAAAACACTCCTAAACTTGATCCATTTTGCAATTTTAATCCTCAAATTATTGCTAATCTTAAAGCCACCAGTAGTCTTGCCTAAATGAATTGTAATACACCCCCGAGCCCGCAGACCTTAGTAGTGTGGATGCACGCGTTGTCCACATGAAATTTTAGTCCAATGTGTCATCCACGTAGATAAAATTAATGTCAGCTATTAATTTAACCCTAACCCATTTAATACCCCGACCCAGTTAATAACCTGACCCACTAACCCATCGACCAAATAAATCAACCCCTTTTCTATCAAAAGACCAGAACCTTCTATCTCATTCAAATCCTCTCAAAAAACATTTCCGACTGAAATCTTAGGATTCCGATAGCGTTTTATCGTTGAAATCTTAGGGTTCCGGTCATATATCGTTGAAATCTTAGGGTTCCGGTCATATATCGTTGAAATCTTAGGGTTCTTGTATTTACTAAAGTTGGGTGGGTTTGATTACGTCGATTAGGGTTTCGTTGGCATTCTTTGGTTGTTGTCTAGGGTTTCGGTGATCTTTTAGAGGGTTGTGCTTAGATCGACTGTCATTGTTGCTCCATTTTGTTTTCTTCTTCAAAGGTTAGTGGTTTCAACCTTTTTTCGATTAGGATTTTCTAGGCCTATAACTTCGCGATTTTAAAAATATGAGCTTACGGCTACTGAAATTCAATGATAAATGTTTGATTTTGTGCATGCATGTGTTTGGTTAATTCTGTAATAAGTCAAATATTTTAGGACTTTTCTGTTAGGGTTGTATTGAAGCATGTGTTTCTTAATTATTTAGGGTTGTATTAGGGTGTCAATGTGTTGGCTTTATCTGTTTTCAAGCATGACTTTTTGCTACTGTTTTGTGTTATTTTTTTGTTACTTCTATTTTATTGCTATTGTACATGTATCTGATTATTTTGCTGAAATTTTGAAAGTAATAATGAATATGTAGGTTGTCCAATGGCTACTAAGTACTTTTATTTTAGATGAAAAATTGGGGGTATCATGGTGAGTGAAGTAAGGCCTACTTTTGTTGGGGGTAGGACTGAACACTCATTCAACATTGACTTTGATCATTTATCTATTCCTAAATTGATAGATCTTGCTAAAGAATTTGGAGTGAATAAGTTAGGGACAACTTATATTGGTCCTAAGGATGGTAATTTGACTAAATTAACCAAAGATATAAATTTATTAGACATAGGAGTATTGTTGAATGATGGGAAGACAATAGAAATTTATGTTTGCAATGACATAGATTTTGAGAAGGTGGGCCCACTGGGAAGCATGTGACTGGTGGGGATATAGGTAATTTATCTCAGCCAAGTGGGGACAGGAAATCTGCCAGTTTATTTATTCCCTATACACCACTACTTAATACTACAACTACAAATCTAGATCAAGAAAATCTTTCTTCTCCAAACTCTTTTGAAGGGGGTGAGGAAAATATAGGAGATGAGCAGGAGGAAGATGCTTCTAGTAGTGAAGTTGTGGTAGAAAATTTCACTGGTGATGTAGAATATTCTAGCTCAAAAGAAGATGTAGTGAATGGGTCTGATTTTAAACATATGATGATTATGGAAGTGATGTACATGAAGAACTTAGGGTTGTGAGGGAAGATCTAAGGGAATACAATAAAAATAAAGTTGTTAATGCCACTGCTAAGGATAAAATAGATGGGTTTTTGGGTGAGGCTGGTGTAGATGAAGGTTATGAAGACATTGATAGACCTAGAACAAATTTTATGGATAAATTGAGGGGTGATGATGATGAGCCATATTATGACTCATCAGATGTAGATAGTTTTTCTACTGAATCTGAAGGTAAAGTTGTTAGTGATGATGATGAAGTTGAAGGGGGGGACTAAATTGAGGGCAAGGAGAAAGATTAATAGGGTGGTGTATGATTCAGATTGTGAGAAAGTTATTTGGCAGGTTGATATAGTCTTTGAAAATGTGAAAGAGTTTAGGAAAACTTTGATCAAATGTGCATGGAAGAAGGGTGTCCAACTGGACAAGAAGAAGAATGACCAAAAGAGGGTTAGGGTGAAATGCAAAACAGGTTGTCCTTGAATGATATATGCTAGCAAGTAAGGTAGGAGTACAAACTTCATAGTCAAAACATATAATCCCAAACACAAATGCCATATGACCAACATCAACTTCTTATGTAATTTTAAGTTTCTGTCCAAGCACTATAAAGAGAGGATCACTTCTCAACCTACAATTAAAGGGTGAAAAATATATTAAAAAAATGATGAGGAAAGATTTTGATATTTTTGTGAAAAAAATTGTTTGCTTGAAGACAAGGAAGATTGTTTTGAAAGAAGTCATGGGAGATCATATTATTGAGTTTGGTAGGCTGTTTGACTATAGGGATATACTGCTACAAACTAATCCATGCAGCACATATGTTGTGAATGTAATATAGAAGGATGATGGCAAAAAGGAGTTCAAAAATTTCAATATCTGTTTTGCTGCCATGAAGTTGGGGTTTATAAATGGTTGTAGGAAATGTATAGGCTTGGATGATTGTTTTCTCAAGGGAATATCCAAAGGGCAGTTACTAGTAGTAGTTACTAAAGATGAAAACAATCAAATGTTTCCAATAGCATGGGTTGTTACTGGTGCAGACACAAAGAATACATGGAGATGATTTATGAAGATCCTCCAAGATGACCTACAATTTAGAGATGGGACTGAGGTCACTATAATCAGTGACATGCAAAAGGTACTGATCTTACTTTACTATTTCTGTTTTTTTTACTTGTATTGTAATTCAATTTTTTTGTTTTTTTACTTGTATTTATATTTAAAATTTCTATTTTTGTACTTGTATTTCTATTCACATGTTCTGTTTTTCTCATAATGCAGGATTTGGTTAGTACAGCTGAAGAATTGTTTCCTACTTGTCAGCACAGAATGTGTGGTAGATACATTCTGTCAAACTGGTCAAAACATTGGAGGGGTATTGAGAGAAGGAAGAAGTTTTGGAAGTGTGTGAGGGCAAGATTCGAATATGAACTGAAGGTGAGACTTAATGAGTTAAGTCAATTGGGTAGAAATATTGTTGAAGACCTTATCTCATACAATAAAGAAAGGTGGTGCAAAGTGTACTTCAAATAGTTTTCAAAGTGTGATAGAGTTGACAACAATATGTCAGAATGTTTTAATGCTTAGATATTGGCAGCTAGACACAAGACACTTGTATCAATGCTTGAATAGATTAGAATTAGGTGATGAATAGAATAACTAAAATGAGGGCCTTTACTTAAATTTGGGTAGATGGGATATCCCAAATGACATTGAAGGTGTTTAATGCCAATATTGAGAGAATAATGGATTGTTCATTACATTGGAATGGAAACTATGGGTTTGAAATCTAAGAGGAACTATGTACTCACATTATGTACTTGGCAAGGGAATAGTTGTAGGTAAGGGTATCTCATGTACATATGCCATAACAGTTATGCACTATAGGAGACTTGATCCACCTGACAATTGTACATTGGTACATAATAGAGACCTATCTGAGAGCTTATTTCCACTTTATACAGCCTGTTTCAAACATGATAATGTGGCCAGAAAGTTCAAACCCAAAGATAGAACCTCATGAGATTAAAAAACAGCATGGTAGGCCAATGGGGTGTAGAAGAAAGAAAGCTGGAGAGGTAAGTAGGGATGGAAAGTTGATTAAAAGTGGAATAGCAATGACATTCTCTATTTGCAAGTCAAGTTCACACAACAAAATGGACTATCATTCAAGGCCACCAATAGCAGCAAGAGCACCAATAGTAAATAGAAAAGTAGCAACAACTTCAGCCCCTGCCCTTCCAGGAGTAAATATGCTCAGCCACCAATAAGAGAACCAGCAACAACAACAACTAAAGCACCAACAGCATCAAAAAGAGCACATGCAACATCAAAAAGAGCACCTGCAACAGCAAAAAGAGCACCTGCAGCAGCAGTTGCTGCACCAACAATAGCAGCAACAACTGCACTAGTGACAACAACTTCAACTCCTAGAAGAAAATACACAAAGCCACTAGTCCCTTCAAGGGCTAAGGTAACTTTGACAATATCTTCCGTTTCGTCCAAGCAGGATCCGAAGTATTGGTCTTATTGAGTAGAATGCATTCTGCTGTTAATATACCTTCCATTACTTACTATTAATTACACAAATATTAACTTGTTATCTATTAGGTTAATGTTTTCCAACAGTCATCAACTGGTAGTACAAGAAAAAGTAGTCTTGACACTCAAGAAACATCTACAAGCATGGGAGGTGGCAAGAGTAAGTACAAGAGGCCAAGAGTTATTGGACAAGGTGTCTTTGTGTCTGAGTATGGATACAAGTGTGTTAATGTAAGTGTTTATAAATCACTTTAGTGCTGCAACTGTTTTTAGCCCCTTTAAAACACTAACTGATTTAAATTGCAGCAGGGAATGGCTAGCAGCAGGTTGGTATCCACACCTAGGGTGATGAATTCAGCTATTGTTACTGGTGATATTGGATAAAAATCCAGCAAGGACTTGAAGTGGAAAGTAAAGGCATCAGTTACACAAAGGCAACTCCAAGAACAAAGTGCTATGCATAGAGTCCAAACAAGATCAAAGGCTATTAGAGTTCAAACAAGATAAAAAAATGGAAAAATTTCAAAGTAGTCGTCTTATATTTCTATGTTGAAGTTACCTTTTTGTGGTAAAATTTGGTTATGTAAGCAAACAATTTAGCTTGGTAAATTTGGGTATATAAGGAAACAATGTAGTTTGGTAGTTTGTTGACAGTTGGTGATACTTTCCAGTTATTTTGCGTATGACAATGATACTCTTATGTCCCTTTATTTGCATATGACAATTTTTAGAATTTGGTTGAATGGTACTTGGTATTTTGTGGTATTTTGTGCAATGAATGGTACTTGTTTATGTCCAGATTTGACATGTTTCTACTTGTTGTTTTGTGATACCTTGAAATGACACTTGTTTATGTCCAAACTTGATGTTTTATCATTGAATGATACTTGTATGTTGTCCAGAATTTGCACCATAAAATTTGATGTTTTTTTGCATATTTTGCACCAATATTCACGATGTTTTAGTCCAGAATTTTGTACCAATATTCTTGCTGTTTTTGTCCAGATTTTGCATCAATATTGTTGGTGTATTGTGCACCATTATTGTCCGTTTACGAGTTATTCAACAACATTATAAGGTAAAACTTTTCTAAGCAAAACACAAATCCAATGAATAAAATTAACATAATCATAGTGAATAGGCATATCAAAATGAGATTACATTCTTAATCATCATAACCACTTCAACCTAATTAATACATACAAGGAACATCAACCTAATTACTAATAATTCAACTAGAACCAGATTGCGTGCCAACATAGCACATCAAGTTAAAGATCACACTAATGCATAGGCATTTTGAAGATTCTTGACCACTTCAACTCTTGTTCGTGTTTATCCTTCTTCTTCAACAAACCTCAAATAACAACATTAGCATGCTCCGAAAATGGTGGTTCATACCACTCGAAAAACTTGCAAGAAGATCAACCTCTCACCTACATACAAAGTGATCGAAAATTAGTTAGAATCCCAGCAAACTTAGGTGCAAATTGAACCTTTTAAATAGAAGAAACCCAATAAAATCATAGTAAAATTGACTTACCAGAAACAAAAATTACATATGTAGTTTTGACAACTCCAAAATCTCCTTTCCGGATTGTCATCGGACCATGAAATGCTCACCACAGTTGAAAATTCACATCTACAAACTCTAGTCATGAATAAAATTGAGAGAAAAACCAACAACTATGACTAAGAATTTTAGCAATTAGAAACGATGAGGTATATTTTAATGGAGGAAGTGAAGAAAGAATCTTGAATTTCAAGTTGTTGTGTATTTTAATGGAGGAAGGGGATGATTTAGCCGTTGGAATAGGAAAATGATTAAAGGGAAATGTAAAAATGGGATTTTGTACCGTTTGAAGATGATGTGGAAGCTTCTCACGCACGTGTAGGAATTTGGAATCACTTGTTTATTTAGGCAAGACTAGGGATATCCTTGAGCCTAACAATAATTGGAGGATTAAAGTTACAAATCTCATCAAGTTTAGAGGCGTTTTCATCGCTTCTCTCTTTATGTAAACAACTTGAGATGTCAAAACCACTTGCTCCCATAATTAAAGACCACATTCCCCTTCTCAATCATTCTTCAAAAAAGTCACATGAAAAACATAAAAGAAAAGTAGAGGGAACCATTAGAAAGCAGTAAACACAAAAATTGAAGGGAATCTACCAATATTTAAAGACAAGGACAAATGGATGTTGGAAATTTGTCTTTGGTGGGGAGGTGCGTCCGTCATATTTAATGAATTAAACAATAGGGTTCCGCATGTTGGAGGCTTTGTCTTTTCACACGTGCATAATCTACTAAGTGAGTAGATGACCGTAGGGCCAAGAATCATCAAATTTCGTTGAGAAATGAAAGAGATATTGGTTCACGAAGTAAGGTGTTTGAGGCATGAAAATATGGTGTGGGACAAATCTACCACATCGGTGGAAAAAGAAAGAATTGTTCTCTTTATAAGTCTCAAAATTGGCTAAGGGTTTGGGACCCCAAGGGGTAACCCATGTATTTAAAGGAGGGAAGACCTAGATGTGCTTGGGTTCAAGGCTAAGCCCACGCGCGCGCCGCCTTCGCCGCCCGCCCGTCCGGTCCAGGATCGGGTCGTGGGTCGTTTTATCTCTTTGGACCCCCAAATTGCTTAATATTTACAGTTTGGTCCCTAGAGTTTCTGGAAAGTTGAATTTGGGAACGACGGAAGGCAAAAAGTTTCTGCCTTCCGTTAGAGTTGATTTTTGGGGGCGTTATTGTGCATTAACCAACCATTACTTGGCTGAATTACACCCTCCTTCAATGGTCATAAACAGTCATTACTTGGCAGTTTACTCCCTCCTTCAATGGCCTTAAACAGCCATTTTCTTGGCAGTTGAGAAGTCCCCCCTTATTCTATATATTGGAGCCTTTTGGGCTGAATTGTGTGGACAACATAAAGACGAAAAATACACAAAACAGAATATAAACACCCAAACAGACAGAAAAAATGAGACAACATTTATATACACAGAGACAAACAGAAGAGACACTGAAACTCAGTCCAAAACGTTGGGACTAAAACAGAAACTCTTCCTTCCTTTTCCATTCTTCAGCAAGTCGTTTCATGTTTGTTTTCTTCGTCAGGATTAACCTATTTGCTTTGGAGTGTTGATATTAGGTGTTGTTTTATCTTGGAAGACTATTGCCCGTTAACGTAAAAGCATATATACGGGGCAATCTTGTCTTAAGGACAGAGTGCCATCACCCGACTCAGCACACAGTTGTAACCATCCAGATTTAGTGCTTCTTGATTTCAAGTTATCAAGATTCAAGACTCAACAACTTTGCGGCAGTTCTGAATATTGGCTATTCGTTTATCCTTTCGATTCGAACACTTGTAATATTTATTTACTTCCCGTACTGCTTTACAATATCCAACAAGGGATAGAGACCACATATTTAAAAATTTCAGCATACATAGACAAAAACATGAAATAAAGTGTCCTAAAAAATATAAAGGGGAACCGATCAGAAATACAAAAAACCTACACCTAACAGTCATCAATATGCCTAATTGAGACACAGCTACACAATACACAAACAGATAAAATCATGAAATAAAGAGAGAAAAACATATAAAAAAGGCTGCAACCAACAAAATTCCAACTTCAAACAACAATATAAAAAACCTAACTTGAGACAATATAGTACGATTTAGTAATATAAACAAAAAGAGTAAAACAAGCATATAAAGTATGGAAGAACAACAAAAACGTCAATATACATCGAATCGCACACACCTTAGCCAATAATAAAAAGAACTCTAAATCCTAACTGATTTTTTTTTTTAAAATAAGTTCTTACTTGAATGGGGAGAATATAACTCCTACCGTCCAAATCTTCACCAACGAGCGTAACAAGGTAGACAATTCCGAGATTTTGACCGGAAAAATTACCCCTCAAATGTCGGTTCGAGTTTTTCTTATATGGTTAAATGAGAATTTAATTGGGGTGGGTCGAGATTTAGTTAATTTGATCGGATTAAATAGGAGAAATTAATTAGTTTGAGTTAATTATATTATTAACCAATGAGACAATGCCACGTATTAGAGGAGTATTCAAACCTATAGGTTAAGTCAGGGATATTTAGGAGCGAAAAGGTGAATGGAGGGGATTTTTATACCAATTCTGATAGTTCAAAAATATTTATGTCATTTTCAGTAAAAAAAAAATAATTAAATATCATATAACCCAAGAAAGGAAGTAAAAAGTCTTACGTAATTATTGATTGAAAGAGATAAAGAAAAATAATTATTATCTTATCACTTCCCTTCCGTAAGTTTTTTATCTCCATACATTAAAAAACTTATTTTGAAGCCCAATTTTTATCAAATTAAAATTCGAAAGATATATTTTCTTTCTAATGAAAAGATGTAGAACTTTTTTATATAAAAACTTACTTCATATAACTATATTGATATAAAATGGGACCCTAAAAGTTATGAGCCTAAAGCCCAAGCTTTATCTGCTTCACTCAATGACCGTCCCTGGTTGTGATATAATTATTATCCGGATCATTCGCTAGTGTTTCAGATCTCCTCTTGATTTAAATAGTTTGGAAAAGTTTGATTTGAGTATTTCTTTTTCCATTGCTACCTTGTCATGCATTGTCTAGTGCTTGTTTTTCCAACATAGTACTTCATCCGTCTCAAATTATTTATCGCTTTTTTTATTTATACACTCCTTAATAAATATTAATTATGAAGAGTATTTGACATACTTTACTCTTATTTATGTCTAAGTTATATTCTCCATCCATTAAATGTTTATTCTATTTATGTGTCATCTTCATTAACGACAAAGGGTAAATGGAGAAAAAATAGTTAATTATTCTTGAACTTCTAAAACGATAAATAATTTGAGACAACTACTTTTAATATCCACGACAAATAATTTGAGATGGAGAGAGTAGTATCAGAGCTTAATTTTTTGTTCATCTCACTCAAGAAAAAATTACATTCACTCCGGTCCCTTAAAAAGATGACTTTGATACCAATTATTGGTTTAACAAAAGAAATTTAGAGAAACAACAGCGGAACACCGAGAGAAATATATTGGTCAGTCAACAAGAACTATCTTATTTAGCTTTACATTTAAAGTACTTGCAATAACAAAAACCAATAAAAATAATCACAGTCCTGGCCTAGAATATCTCCACAAGATTAAAACTTCAACTAAAAAATCACACTACTTTTTTCTTAACTTTTGCTTTCTCTTTTTCTTTTCATCGAAGAGGATGACGGGAGGATTGAAATCTATCACGCAATATATAGTTAAGATTTTTGAGTTTATAACTTTAAATTTATTTTTTAAGAAAATTTATTGAATTTTTGATAAAGAATTTATAATATTAATATAGAATTTGCGTCAAAATTATTGCTTAAGCAGAATGCAAACTCTGCTCCTGTCTATCCCTCCTTTCTTTTGAGAGCGTATTCAAATTTGATTAATTGAAATAATAAATTTCAGATATCAAAATTTTTAATAAAAAAATCTTTTTTCTCTTCTTCCAGTCAAAATTATATTTAATCTTTAACTTAACAATTGATTATGAATGTGAGTTATCATCATTAGAGCAATGAGTTTTCTTCTCATCTACAAAAATATGAAATAATATAGTCTAAATAGTTTACCTTATGAATCAATATCTATGTGTAATAAGTCAAAAAAACAGAACATATGCATTTTGGCATGCCTTCTATTACTTTTATAACGACTTTATTAGAACATAATGGTTAGCACTTCCACTTTACTATTAAAAAAGGTTTTAAATCGAGGGCCTAAACCAACGCATCGATTTTTCAATGAAAATCAATCAAAAATCGACGGACTACGGTCCATCGGTTTAGGTCCTTTGATTTTACAAAATCGACGCAGTCTGTCAGTTAAATTGACGGGCTCCGTCGATTACGTAAAATGAAAAAAAGATTAATATTTAGAAAAAAACAGTTATAAATATTTAAAAACACCAACGAATTCATGAACAACTCTGACACTAAACCACTCATGCTCTTTGATCAAATACTTCTATCATTTTAGTTTATATTCTTAAACTGCAGTTTTGCGTTCTAAATTGACAGAGTTCATCGATTTTCATATAAAAAAATCGACCGAGTTTGTCGGTTTATTTTGGAAAAAAGTATAGAAAAATCATTATAATTTTTGCGCATTTTTTGCGCGAAAAATAATCGATGAAAAAACGTTGATTTTCTTTTAAAAGGAAGACATTAAAAAATTATTGAAAAACTCGACGGAATTCGTCAATTTTTATCCTTCGATTTAACCATTTTTTTTATTAATGCTTGACTTGATTACAATTTTTTTTATTGCCTACCTTTTGAGAAATTGATCATCTCATTCTTCAGATGGTTGCAGGCCTCTCCGAGGCGAATAATGGGGTTGACACTCTTATTCGCCAAAGCAATCCTCTTCTACCGTTCTACCAGACACGTTCCATACTCACATTAGAAGAAACATATTGGCTAAAAAGGCGACTACTAGAGTCAATTCCACCATGATGGTGGCCACGTCCTGTAAAACTGATGACTCTCAATCGTTCTCCAAAAATTATGGTCAAAACCGTAACAATGGGGTGATAAAAAGGGTCAAAACTGTGGGAAAATTGCGGTGGCGGACGTGGCGGTGGAAAGAGTGGCGGCGGCGGCGGTGGATGAGCAACCAGTGGCGACCAGTAGGGTGGCGAGCCACTGAACCCGTGGCAGTAGGCCTGGACCGCTGGGCAGTGGCTCTGGGCCATGCCATGGGCCAATGGGCAGTGGCCCATGCCGCCCTGCCCTTTCCCTTCACCATCTTGGGCCAAGCCCACTGGCCAGCAGCAGCCTGTGCCGAGGGGAAATTTGTCCTAGCAGCAGGCCTTCGCTGCTGCGGGCCCAGTGACAGCTCCGAGTTCCACGGATATTAAGACAGCGATGCATACACTTGGATTAAATCCTCCAGATGCAAATTAGTACATAGACATCAGTGCTACTTCTCACATGACGTCCGCACCAGGTAGTCTCTCGTCTTATTTCAATTTTAGCCAAAATCATGGCATAATTGTTGGTAATGGTAATTCAATTCCAATTCATGGTTATGGTCTAAATTTATATCCCCCGAACCCACCTTTAGCCTTGAAAAATGTCCTTCATGCTCCTCAATTAATTAAAATTTTGGTGTCTGTTCGAAAATTTACAACTGATAATTGGGTTTATGTTGACTTTGACCCTTTTGAATTTTCTGTGAAGGATTTCACGACGGGGATACCTCTAATGAGATGTGATAGTCGGGGCGACCTCTATCCCATCACCACCACTAAACAAGCCACACCGTCAACGTTTGCCGCTTTAGCACCTTCCTTATGCCATGCGCGTTTAGGTCATCCGGGAGCGTCTGTTCTTTCCTCTCTTAAAAAAAATAATTTTATTGAGTGTATTAATACGCGTAGTACTAATGTTTGTCATTTTTGTCCGCTTGGGAAACATGTTAAATTACCGTTTGTAGCCTTCAATTCTAGTATTTTATTTCCATTTGATATTATTCATAGTGATTTGTGGACATCTCCCGTTTTGAGCTCTTTGGGCCACCGTTATTATATGTTATTTTTGGATGATTATTCTATTTTTTTGGACCTTTCCGTTATCTAAAATGTCTCAAGTTTTTCCACATTCCTATCATTTAAAGCATTCATCTGTATCCAATTTGAACGGAAAATTAAAAACATTCAATGAGATTATGGAAGAGAATTTGATAATGGGCCGTTTCGGGAATTTTGTAAGGTTAATGACATATTTTTCGATTTTCTTGTCTTCATACGTCCTCACAAAATGGGAAAGCCGAAAGAAAAATCCGTACAATTAATAACATTGTTCGGACATTACTAGCCCATGCTTCATTACCACTTTAATTTTGGCATCATGCATTACAAATGACTAATTACCTTCTTAACATACTCCCTAGCAAATGATTAGCATACCTATCTCCTCTAAAAAAAATTATCATAATGATCATTCGTATTCTCATCGTAAGGTGTTTGAGTGTTTATGCTATACTCTTTTTTCATCCACTACAATTAACAAAATTCAAGCCCGTTCTACTGCTTATGTGTTTTTGGGTTATTCGTCTAATCATCACGGTTACAAATATTTTGATTTATCCTCTAATAAAATCATAATTAGTCGTCATGTTATTTTTGATGAAACCCAATTTCCGTTTGCTAAATTGTGTAATTATGTGTCTAATTCTTATAATTTTTTTAATGATGGACTCTCACTGTATGTGGTCCACCATTTGGTCCGGTCTACACCTCGAGATCTGGACCAGCAGACCCGTGACCAAATTCAGCCGGCAGGCCCACTGCCTGCTGGCCCAATCCCTTCCTGTGACCAATTTCAGCTAGCAGGCCCACTGCCTGCTGGCCCAACTTCCACCCGTCACCCAATTCTGCCAGCAGTCCCACTGCCTGCTGGCCCATCCGCGTCATCCTAGCCAGCAGGCCTATTGCTTGTTGGCCAAGTTTCCATCCTGAAGTCCTCTCAGTCAGCAGGCCCACCGCCTGCTAGTCCAACCCGTGACCCACCTCTCGGTCCAATCAGTTTCGACGTCCATACACTGACTAGGTCCGACCCATTTTTATTCCGAGTCAAGGCCCATTACTCGTAGCCAACGGGGTATTTTTAAACCAAAATGACATTTTAATCTCAATTCTAATGTCACTAAATCACCCCTACCACGTAACCAAGTGTAGAAGGAAAAGTTTGCCCTAGACTTCTGATACCATGAAAGAGAATAATTCCTTGATTATTTTCATTAATGTTCAAGGTTTATATACATGATATACAATATTTAATTATGAAAATTAAATCTACATTTTTTTAATACAAGACTACTACCATAATTACACATGTACAAGAATTCTAATAATATGGTAAGAAAATATGTGTATACAGTACCAATATACACGACACATATATGTTGGAAATTTACCTTTTGTGGGGAGGTGCGTCCACCATATTTAATGAATTAAACACTAGGGTTCCGCATGTTGGAGGCTTTGTCTCTTCACACGTGCATAATCTACTAAGTGAGTAGATGACCGTAGGGCCAAGAATCGTCAAATTTCGTTGAGAAATGAAAGAGATATTGGTCCACGAAGTAAGGTGTTTGAGGCATGAAATTATGGTGTGGGACAAATCTACCACATCGTTGGGAAAAAGAAGAATTGTTCTATTTATAAGTCTCAAAATTGGCTAAGGGTTTGGGACCCCAAGGGGTAACCCATGTGTTTAAAGGAGGGAGGACTTAAATGTGCTTGGGTTCAAGGCTAAGCCCACACGCGCGTCGCCGCCACCCGCCCGTTCGGTCCGGTCTCGGGTCATGGGTCGTGGGTCTTGGGACTTGGGACTTGGGCTTCTTCTGATATTATCTCTTTGGACCCCAAATTGCTTAATATTTACAGTTTGGTCCCTAGAGTTTCTGGAAAGATGAAATTGAGAACAACGGAAGGCAGAAAGTTTCTGCCTATCGTTGGAGTTGATTTTTGGGGGCGTTATTGTGCATTAACCAACCATTACTTGTCTGATTAACTCCCTCCATTAACAACCATTACTTGGCTGGTTAACTCCTCCATAAACAACCCTCCTCCAATGGCCATAAACAACCATTACTTGGTTGTTTAATTCCCTCCTTCAATGACCATTAACAACCATGTTTTGGCAGTTGAGGAGTCTCTCCTTTATGTTATATATTGATGCCTTTTGGCTCAATTGTGTGACACACAGAAAAATGAGACAACATATATACATAGAGACAAAATAGAAGAGAAACAGAAAGTCCAAAACGTGAGCAGAAACGTTGGGACAAAAACAGAAAACTCTTCCTTCCTTTTCTATTCTTCAGCAAGTCGTTTGGTGTTTGTTTTCTTCGTCAGAATCAAACTATTTGCTTTGTAGTGTTGATTAGTTGCTGTTTTATCTTGGGAGACTATTGCCCGCTAACGTAAAAACATATATACAGGGCAATCTTATCTTAAAGACAGAGAGCCATCTCTCGACTCAGCCACAGTTGTAACAATCCAGATTTTAGTGTTTCTTAATTTCGGGTTATCAAGATTCAAGACTCAACAAGCTTGCGGCAGTTCTGAATTGCCTATTTGTTTATCTTTCGAACACTTGTAATATTTATTTACTTCCCGTATTTCTTTACAATATCCAACAATATATACATATATTCTATCAGTGGCAACAACATTGGATTCCCCGGGATGAAATGAACATATAGACAAAAGAGTGAGAAAGAGAAAAATGCAAACAGTAAGAATAACAGCAGGGCGAATGGTGGTTGAAGTACTTGTTGGCAAGTCAGCTTGAGAAGAAATGGCAGAGCAGTAGCTGCAGCTCCTAGGGGTAGTAGTATTGAGTTTGTATGGTGAAATGGTGGTGGTGCATGGTGATAACCATGCTAGACTCATAGCCATTTTCCCCACTTGCCTTCTCCGGCCCACTAACTTTTAAGTATTCTACTTTATTTCTGGAGTTTTGTGGTGCTCATATTCCCACGCCCGTCTTGCTTGATACTTGATGGGTCTATCTTAAAATAATACTCCTACTCGTACTGCTATATTGTATAATCTTTTTTTTTGTTTGTCTGGAGAAACATAGACTTTATTGATGAATATAGTGGATACAAATTTATTTACTTTCTTATTCTTCTCTCCTAATATTTATTCGTAGTTCGAGAGCTGTTAGTAGCATATGTAGTAAAAATATTTGATCTTCAAGAACATCAAGTTTGATAAATACATTATTTAGTGTCTTGATCTCTTTTTGAATATTTCAAAAATTTATGGGATATTCTAGATATTATTGTATAATATGAGTTTATACTTTTTGTGTACACTGAAAAGGACACCATCAAGTTGAACATAAACAACCCATAGGCAGGGCCATAGGGTGAAGCGGCCAAAGCAAGGGCTTTAGGCCGCAAAATTTTTAGGGCTCCATTTTTTCTTCGGGTATTTTATTTGGTATTTGATATTTGCATTCGATTAATCCAATTTCATTAAAGGGGGACTAAGGTAGGAGGATCTTCTTTATCCCATCACAATCCGTTGTAATAGGACTCCAACTTTTACCCATACTAAATTTATAGATTAATCTTTTTAAAAAGAACAATATTGTGTATTTCAAAGTAGAAAAATAAATATTGTATAAAAAGGAAAGACATTTTCGCATTCTTAATTTCCTTTTTTTTTTCAAGCTTAAAACATTGCAATAAGTATATAGAAACATCAAAAATTATTTCGATACTTAAATCAAATTCTATTAGCTAAGATTAATAATGTCTCAACACATATTAAATAGTTTATAAAATAATTATTAACAACTTTACAACTCAAAAAGTTAAAAAATAGGCTTTAAATGAAAATATATATAATTGTTTTTTAAAAAATAAGGCCCTTTCATTAAAGTATGACTTTAAGTCACTGTTCTTGTTGTTGAGCCGCCCATGCCCATAGGCCATAGTAATTGTTTATTGCCAGCCTAATTTTCTAATTTCGATGATAAGTAGAGGATTGTAACATAATATGCATTATTTTTTAAGGAGATAATTCTAATTTTTATTAACAATTACTTGTAAATATTTTTAAGAATTTTTTTACACTGTTAAGATATGTAAGTAGAAGTTAAAATATAAAGTAATTAACCTGTATATTCTTGTTCCTTTCTGATTACTTAACAATTTTAAGGAAAACTTCTTTTTCTTTGGTTCATTCAATTGTACGTGTCTTGCTTTTATGACCAAAAGAATATATGATCCACTCAATTGACAGACTTGTGAATTGCAATAAACGAAAAGGGGTACATTAGATTCATTTAATTTGTCCCAAACACTAAAAAAACAGGGCAAGTACTTTAGTAAAACTTTTTGGGTGAGCTATAACTTTGGAGGGTGTTTGTTGTTTTGTAGGCTTGTTACATAATTTAGGATAAGTAATGGCGACGTTGGTACGAAAGAACTTGTCCTCAATGTATTGCCACCAAGCTTTCAATTTTCTTTGTCATGTATGCATATATTTACATTCTTATATTATTTTGGTGTTTGTATGTGGGTGCATTATGAGGATTACGGAGTATTTCTTTTTTCAAATGAAGGAAGATCATAGAAAGCTTTCTATTGGGATATATGCAAACATTGAACTATTCAAAATACAAGACGAAATTAAAATAAATAGAAATGGAAGAAGGTGATCCTCCTTACTGCTGCCTCTCAAGGAGATGATGCAAAATAAAGTGACTGATGACTGTACAGAAGGTGGGTAGTCCTCCTCCTTATGACCCTACTAATGGTGAAGGGGGTATCAGGATTCAGGTTATGGGGTTATGTTGCATAGACAGACTTTTCAATATTTCCGTTGGCTGATGGGAACAAAGCCCATGTCGACATTACTTCATTTGAGATTTATATTTGTGTTGTATGGTATAGTTAGTGATTTCATGGTTTGTGTTCCAGGTTTTAAGGATGTAGCAGAAGAAGATAAGAGCAAGATGGTTGGGAATGTCTTTACTAGTGTTGCTTCAAACTATGATCTCATGAATGATCTAATGAGTGGTGGACTTCATCGTTTGTGGAAGGACAGGTTAGATCCCACCAAAAAGACAGTAATGCCATTTCCTGATTATATCTTTGTTTCCTTCATTCCTTGTCTCAATTTTCTTGTCAGATTGGTTTCGAAGCTCAATCCATTTCCAGGAATGAAGCATCTTGATGTGGCTGGTGGAACAGGTGATACTTTGGCATTGAACATTGATCTCTGCTATGCGATTATGTAAAGCTTGGATTAAAAAGAATGAAAGCACCGTTGATTGGCAATATTGCTCGGACTCTTCAAACATGCCACAGGGTGCCCGTCGGATCCTCCAAAGTGGTGCATTTTGGAGGATCCAACAGCGGTGCGGAAACATTTTCGAGGAGTCCGAGCAACACATTTGATTAGTGAGATGAGAGCAGAAAAATGCTTTTAGAGGAACCAAAGAAGGATCTAGAAGTCAAAGAATTTGCTATTTTAATGTCCAACTGAGGAGGATAAGGCTTAATAAGCAATCAAAGCTAAAAGGTCCATGTATTTGGAACTTCGTTATCAATGATTGAACTTGTGATTGGTGGGTCATTTGGAAGGATGGAGCAAGTGTTTGAGAACAAAGGAAATACTAAGCTTAACATCAAGAACCATGGTATATTTTTGCTTAGGCTTTGGCACAACATGGTTCTGTTTGATATATATGATAGTTCGTTGTTGACTTTATTAGCTCATTACACAACTTGTAATGTTCGCATTTTTTGGTTGTAACTCTTCCAAGCATTTCCTTTATGCTGGTTCTATAAATACATGTTACACTTCACCATAAAACAAATAATTGAACTTTTGATTGGTTGAACTACATTGATTTGCATTAAAGCTGTGAGTTACGTGAAATACACATGGTATGCTCTGAAAAAAATAGATTAGCTTGGATGTTTAAGTCATGGATTTGACATTTTATTGGTTTCGGTATGGTCGTATCCCTCTTTTTTCTTGGCGCAGTGTATAAGTTTTCTTGCCTGTTTTACTTTCAGTATGCTCTCTTCGTGGTAGTGATAATTTATTTATGTATTTCCTCTATCCACTTGAATGAAAAACTTTCCTAATTTTACAGGCGATGCTGCTTTCAGGATCCTTGAAAATATAAAAAATGTCAAACGCAGAGCTATACAAGATGTTCTTGATGATGACCTGATTAAAGATACTAGAATTTATGTATGTGACATCAATCCAAACATGTTGGGTGTTGGTAAGAAGAGGGCCGAAGAGAGAGGTAAAAGCCTTTAGTTTTGCTTTATCTTGTTTGCATTCCGTGGATAGTTGGATGTCAATTTGGGGTTTCTGGTAGAGAAAATTGAAGTGAATAAATAATGCTTTTCTACTTTTGGACATCTTTTTTCTTAACAATATGCAGGTTTTGGACGGGATAAGTCTCTCGTTTGGGTGGAGGGAGATGCTGAAGCCTTGAGCTTTGAAGACAACTCAATGGATGGTTATACAATTGTTTTTGGTATCAGGAATGTTACACACAGAGAAAGTTCTTGCAGAAGCATATAAGTAATTTCCCTGAATTATTTATTTCCTAGATGTGCCTGAAAGGATTTAGGTAGGGATAATTTGATTAATTTGATAGGATCATATGAGTGTTCATGAGTCTTATATCGCATTATACGTTTATAATGTTTATCTGGGTTATCTTTATTTTTCTTTTTCTCTTCTAAAAGGTGTATAAAAGGTGTATAGAATGGAATGTCACCGAGGATTCATATAGTCGGTGCCAATCTTGTTAAGGTTGAAGCGTAGTTCATTGATTGAGTGATCATGTTTGAGTGTGTGCTAGTGAAAGATGCTATGCTACTTTCAAATGATCTTAAATAGTACCACTAACAACTGTGTTGACACTATGGAGGGAAATAAATGAGGGCTTTTTAAGGGTTAAAGAACTTTCTGTACAAGTTAATGGTACTACTTTTTGTTTGTTGACTGTTGAGCACCCGTGAGTGCCGGTTAGCATAGATGATTGGTTGTGATTTTTAGAGAATCATAATTTTGTTTAGATTCTCCACTTCTGTGTACCACTTGTATACAAGGTTTCTTTCCCCATATATAGTAGTAGTAGTAAAAAAAAACTATATTTATTCGAACAGAGGAGATCTAGCATCTCAATTTTTTTTCCTGAGAATGGTAAATGATGTTTCGTTGATGAGGAACCAGCACTAAGTAAGTGCTGGGATATTTACAACATTGACGAATCAGTTAGCAAAAAACATAGAGAAAGGCTAAAAAGGATTTGGCTGGTTGCTGAAGTCTCAGCTATACATGTAGAGCTGCTGTTATGCTGGAATTTACGACGTCTGGGGAAACAGGAAAACTTGAAACACCATTCCTTCAGTAATTTGGTGGATCGTTTGGAAAGCAAGAAACGTGACAGTTTTTGAGGCAAAATGGAATCTGTACTTAGCATTACATACAGATGTACAATTTTGCTATTTTTTGGTGCAACTAGTCTATTGCAAATGACGTAGAGGCCATGGTTGAATTTTTGAATTCATTACAGAATCTATGATGTAGCTATCTCTAGTAAACATTTCACAGTACTTGTTGCTGTATGTCAATGGATTACTTTTACCAATCAAAAGAAAAACATCTATACATGTAGAAGTTCTAGAGCCTCCAGGATGGTATCCATGTCCTTTTCAAAATCTATTTTACACCAAGAAGTAAAATATAGGAGAAAATTAAACTTGATCTTCATGACTGGACTGGATATGCCCTCGAAACACCTTTGATTCCTTTCTTTCCAAAGAGTCCACTATATGCATGCAGTTATTGCCCTCGAAACACCTTTAACACTCTAATTCTAACACTCACATCTTTAATGAATAGAACATTCTCCTGGAACAATGAGCCTAAATATATGTATTGCATCTAACTAATGCCTGTAAATAGTTGTGCTTGTATTCATTATGTCATAAATTCGTCAATGTATCATCTTCGCTTCTCTTATTTTCTTGCATGGTATCAAATCTTCTACCATTTTGGTAGGCTTATGTAGCTTCACCTTCCGGCATGGCCTTATGCTGCTTGTGCAGCCGAAGTTTCATCTGCATTCTTTCTTTCCGATGACCTCTTGGGTGGCAACACACCTCTTTCCTTTGACCGTTCTTGTGGTACCATGTCTCTTCTGACAATCGCTACAACCGGATTGTGCCTCTTTGACCTGCTTCGGTGGCATTAGCTTTGTTGCGCCGACCTTTTTGATGGTTCATGCCTCTTTATGGCAATTGCTGGAGCGTCATGGCGCCTCTTTCTGGTGATTGTTCCTGCTGTGCCGTTCTTTCTCATGGCGAGACACCTCTTTCTGGCAACATTCCAGTGGTGCTGTATTTATTTCCGGTAATTATTCTAGCAGCACCGTTCTTTTTGTTGACCACTTTAATGCCAATGCATCCTTTCCATTCACCGTTCTGGCAATAACTGTTGGGATTACAAGGATTTGCAAGAAACGGAAATTACAGGTAACTGCTTATGTAAGAATTGAAATTACAATTCAACTAGAAAACTGAAAATTACAATATAACAACAAAACTGAAATTACAATATTTGTTGAACAAGAAGACCGGAAACTGCTTTGATTTTTGCCGAGTCGAGTGTCACACTCTGTCCTTAAGACAATATTGCCCCGTATGTATCCTTTATACGTCCCGGACAATTCGTCTCCCAAGATAAAATAGCAATGGAACAATTGAGCAAAGGAAACTCAAGAGCTACCGTGAAGAATATTGAATAATGAAATGATGCTAGGAAGTTATAGGAAGAACTGATTTTCTGGTTGTATATTTTCGTGTATATCAAGTGTGTCTCAACAATGGTGTAAGGGGTGTTTATATAGGTGATGAAGGGACTGTTTGACTGCCTCCATAACAGCCATTATTGGCCAAATAATGACCATTATGGAGGTAGTAAAGCCACCAAATTAAAGGAGAGAAATACCAACGGATGCCATTATAGGAGGTGTAATTCAGCCAAAATAAATGACTGAATTGAGTGCTGGACGTTTCTGTTCGTGTCCGCCGAAATTCTGAATTTCTGGAAACTTCAGGGACCAAACTGTACATCTTGAAACTTCAGGGACCAAACTGTACATCTGAAAGAATTCTGGTTCAAACTGTACATTTGAAGCTTCTGGGATCAAACTGTACTTCTGGAAAAGTTCTCTGGCCCAAAAAGATAATATCAGAAGGCCCACAGCCCACGACCCGTGAACCCGTGAACCAGTGACCCGTGAACCTGAGAACCCGTGAACCCGGAACCGGACCGGACCGGACGGGAGCACGGCGGCGGCGCGCGTGTGGTCTTTCCTCGAACCGAAGCACATCTAGGTCCTCCCTCCTTTAAACACATGGGATACCCCTTGGGGTCCCAAACCCCAAACCAATTTCGAGTCTTATATACACAACAATTCTTTCTTCCTCTACCGATGAGGGAGAATTGAACACAACACCACACTTTCCATGCTTCAAACACCTCACTTCGTGGACCAATATCTCTTTCATTTCTCAATGAAATTTGACGATTCTTGGCCCTACGGTTATCTACGTACTTAGTAGATCATGCATGTGTGAAGAACCGAATTCTCCAACATACGTAACACTAGTGTTTAAGCCGTTAAAGTTGGTCGGTCGCAACTCCCGCCAAAGACAAATTTCCAACAATCCCCTCTTGAAAGAAATTTTGGCGCACTCACATGGTGCCTTTTTCATTTCCAGCAATATTTCAGCGGACCGATGTTGCATAAGGAGAGGTAGCATCAGCTTTGAACCTTCCATAGTTGAATACCATCAGACTTACTTATTGTGCGGTGAACGTGATGTCTTGAACCGTCAGTGTTTAGTGTAAGCCAAGTCAATGGTACCAACACAACAAATTCCCTTACTCTCTTCTTCGTAATGTTTTGTCCGTTTTGGCCATGGACAACGTCTTGGATTCTTAAGTGCGTTCATTTTGAGGCCCGCCCTCGCACTTAAATAGGTGGTCTCCTACAAGGTATCTGCTTGTACCCACTTCACAAGTGTTAGGAACCATTAAAAGTTTCCCAAGAACCTAACCTCAATCGCTGAGGATCATTACAGTTTTGAAAACTTAACCTTTACCCATACTGCAGATAGCACTTAACGTCTATCGCGGAACGACTTTGGATTTGGTGTTTCTTTTCGTAAATTACTATCCGGCGCGATACTTCCAATCGAAGCGGTCAATCGAACCTTTACAACTTCGTTTTCCCATTGAACCAAATTACTGGGATCTCCAGTTCGTAAGGTTGGGTTACCACTGTATTGGTCCTTATATTTTGGGTTTTAAGCCCATTCCCCTAGACAGGCAAGCCATCTGATCCTTGAGTAGGCCCTTTGTCAATGGGTCTGCTATATTATCCTTTGACTTGATGTAATCAATGGATATTATACCCGTGGTGATCAGTTGCCTAACGGTCTTATACCTCCGTCGAATATGATGAGACTTGCCGTTGTACATAGTATTCCGTGCCCTTCCTAGAGCCGACTGACTGTCGTAGTGGATCATTACCAAAGGTACGGGTTTGTTCCAACACGGAACATCCTCTAAGAAGTCATGAAGCCACTCAGCTTCTTCTCTTGCTTTGTCTAAAGCGATAAACTCCGATTCCATTGTGGGTCGGGCGATGCAAGTTTGCTTAGAGGATTTCCAAGACACAACCCCACCACCAATTGTAAATATATACCCACTGGTGGACTTGGTGTTCTCTATATCAGATATTCAGTTTGCATCACTGTACCCTTCTAGTACAGCTGGATATCTCGAATAGTGCAGCCCGTAATTTAACGTGTATTTCAGGTATTGTAATACCCGATTCAACGCCTTCCAGTGATTATCACTCGGATTACGGGTGAACCTAGCCAACTTATTATTTGCGTAAGCAATATCAAGTCGGGTGCGCTTTGTTATATACATCAAACTACCGATCACTGTGCATATCGCTTCCTGGTATACAGTGCACTAAGATTTTTATCAAGCTTTTGATTTGTATCCATTGGTGACTTTATCGGTGAACTGCCTAACATCTCGAACTTTCTCAAAACATCCTCGATGTAGTGAGATCGAGATAAGATCGATCCGTCAGACGCCTTAGAGATTTTAATCCCTAAGATGACATCTGCGATACCCATATCCTTCATGTCGAAGCATTGTTTCAACATGTTCTTAGTCTCTAGGATTACCCTAGGATCGCTTCCGTGATTAACATGTCGCCTACATACGTGCATATCATAACAAACGAGTCAGAGTTACCTTTCGTGTAAACACATTTATCACACTCATTAATGGCGAACCCCTTCGATAGTAGAGTACTATCAAATTTTTCGTGCCATTGCTTCGGGGCTTGTTTCAGCCCGTACAGAGATTTGATAAGTCGACAGACTTTCTTCTCTTGCCCTTGAACCACGTACCCCTCGAGTTGGTCTATATAAATTTCTTCTTTCAAATCACCGTTTAGGAAGGCTGTCTTAACATCCATCTGGTGTATCTCAAGGTCACGCAAAGCTGCGATCGCAATGAATACCCGTATGGATGTCATCCGGGATACCGGAGAGTATGTGTCAAAGTAGTCAAAGCCTTCTGTCTGTCGATAGCCCTTGACTACCAACCTGGCCTTGTACTTGTCTATAGACCCATCTGCCTTGTATTTCCGTTTGAGTATCCACTTACACCCTAACGGTTTATTTCCCGGAGGAAGATCAACCAACTCCCAAGTATGGTTATGCAGAATGAAGCTTATTTCACTCTCAATAGCTTCTTTCCAGAGCGGTGCTTCTGGAGTTGACAACGCCTTAGCAATTGTCCTTGGTTCATCATTAACCATATAAGCTACAAAGTCAGGACCGAAGGATTTATCCTTCCTGGCCCTTTTACTTCGCCTTAGATCCATCTCTGGAGTCTCCAAGTTACGAGAATCTGGAACACTAGATTAGGATGTTCACCACCTCGAGATTCGCTAGATCTGAACCATTCAGATCCGGCGATCAAGGACTCCGGTTCTTGAGAGCTTTGTGCATAACCGTTTGAGAGAGGTTATGTCTTTTTCCTTTCTAGGAAAGGTACTTTCAAAGAATAGTGCATTCCTTGATTCCATTATTGTACCCTGGTGGATATCCGGAATATCCGACTTATGCACTAAGAAGCGATAAGCACTATTTGTTATTTGCATATCCGATGAATATGCAATCTACGATCTTAGGCACAATCTTGACTGCTTTGGCTTGGGTACTTCAACCTTTGCCAAACAACCCCACACCTTAAAGTATTTGTAGGTGGATTTCTTTCCTTCCATGATTCATATGGAGTTTTGTCCTTACTCCTTATGTGGGATTACATTAAGAATCATATTAGCGGTAAGGACGGCTTCTCCACATGTTTTTGGGAAGACCGTAATTGATAAGCAAGGCATTCATTATTTCCTTTAATGTGCGTTTCTTACGCTCCAAGACACCGCTTGATTGAGGTGAGTATGGAGCCGTCGTTTGATGAATAATGCCTTCGGGCACAGATTCCTCAAAAGGCGTTACATATTCTCCCTCTATCGCTACGAATGGATTTAATCCGCACGCTAAGTTGATTCTCAACACGCTTTGTAACGTCGAAACGCTTCAAAGGCTTCATCCTTACTTTTCAACAAGTAAAGGTAACAATACCTTGTGCTATCATCTATAAATGTCACAAAGTACTTGTTCCCCCCTCTAGTTTGTGCAAACTTCAAATCACATATATCTGTGTGAATAAGTTCTAGAGGAGCGGTATTCCTTTCGACGGATCGAAAAGGAAGCTTAGTAAGTTTTGCCTCTACGCACACCTCACACTTATGTTGAGGGTTTACGTCGATAGACGGCAACAACTCCATCTTTACCAGCCTTTGAATAGACTTGTAGTTAACGCGTCCTAATCTATGATGCCATAAATTAGAAGACTCAAGCAAATAAGAAGAAGGTTCAACTTTATTTCCTTGACGCAATACAGACATGGCATTCACTTTGAAGAGGCCTTCACAGACGAAGCCTCTCCCTACAAATGTGCCATTTTTAGTGAGTACAAACTTATTGGATTCAAACACTAGCCTAAAACCAACATTAACCAATAAAGGTCCAGAAACTAAATTTCTTCTAATTTCTGGGACGTGCATCACTTCCTTCAGAGTGAGTTCCTTGCCGGAAGTCATCTTCAGGACCACCTTTCCAACCCCTAGCACGTCCGAGGAAGCGTTGTTGCCCATGAACAGCTTCTTGTCGGTGACCGGAGTGTACGTGGAGAAGGCATCTTTGTTGGAACAGATGTGTCTTGTTGCACCTGTGTCCACCCACCACTGCATCGGATTCTCAACCAAGTTGGCTTCTAGCACCACGGCCGAGAGATCCTCAATCATGTCATCCAGGAGCGTGTCCTTGACGACGTTAGCTTGAGCCTTGCCTTTCGACTTGGCTTTCTGTTGTTGCTCAATCTTGAGCTTGCGGCATTCCTTGATCCTATGACCAGGTTTCCCACAGTGATGACAGTTACCTCAACGCGTCTCATTGCGGGGCTTTGCCGTCTTTGTGGAACTTCCGCTTGTTGCTTGTTTTCCCTTTGGCCTCAGCCAGATTTGCCTTTGCCTCAGCATGTTGTCTACCCTTTGGCAAAGTCTTCTTATTATCTTCCAGGATTTGCAGTTTGATAACAAGCTCTTCAAAGGTCATCTCCTTTGTCTTGAGTTTCAAGTAACTCATAAACTCATTCCATGAAGGAGGTAACTTTTCAATCAGTGATGCAACCAAAAACTGCTCGTTTGGCTTCAGTCCTTCCAAATCCAGGTGATGTAAAATCATTTGGAATTCCTGGACTTGGGACATCATCGTCTCCGCTGTCCACCATTTGGAATTTTAGAAATTTCCCAACGATGAACTTCTTAGTACCCGCATCTTGTGCGTTGTACTTCTTTTGCAGTTTTTCCCACAGCTCTTTGGCAGTGCCAACGGTACAATAGACCGTGTAGAGAGGGTCTGCCAAGCAGTTCAGTAAATAGTTCTTGCACATGAAATCGCTATGATTCCACGCATCACGAACCATCTTCATGCCGTTAACGACATGGATACCAAGGCCCCCTTCACCCGTTTCAGCAGGCGAAGAGTCCATTTCATCTCCAGCTTGTGGAGGATCTTCCGTAAGGAACCGGGTCATGCCCATAATCATTAAGTAGAACAAAGCATCTTTGTCGCCATCTTTTAAATTCTGATCCCATGAACTTTTCAGGGCGATCATGGTGGTGTGAAGAAGAGGGTGGAGCTCCAACAGTCGGGAAGGCAGCAGCATCGCTTGAACAGAGCCGCAACATGAAAGAAGCTGAAGGCGGCGGAGTTACTGTCTTGGCCAAGAATGGCAAAGTGGCGGGAAGGCAAAGAACATTGCCTCGAGAGGCAAAGCAGAGAGCAAAGAACATCGGTCATATTTCCAGCCATGTTATTGCAGTTACCGTAAGCACAATATTGTCTTAAGTTGTTGGGATTACAAGGATTTGCAAGAAACGGAAATTACAGGTAACTGCTTATGTAAGAATTGAAATTACAATTCAACTAGAAAACTGAAAATTACAATATTTGTTGAACAAGAAGACCGGAAACTGCTTTGATTTTTGCTGAGTCGAGTGTGACACTCTGTCCTTAAGACAATATTGCCCCGTATGTATCCTTTATACATCCCGGACAATTCGTCTCCCAAGATAAAACAGCAATGGAACAATTGAGCAAAGGAAACTCAAGAGCTACCGTGAAGAATATTGAATAATGAAATGATGCTAGGAAGTTATAGGAAGAACTGATTTTCTGGTTGTATATTTTCGTGTATATCAAGTGTCTCAACAATGGTGTAAGGGGTGTTTATATAGGTGAGGAAGGGACTGTTTGACTGCCTCCATAACAACCATTATTGGCCAAACTGTACATCTTGAAACTTCAGGGACCAAACTGTACATCTGAAGCTTCTGGGATCAAACTGTACTTCTGGAAAAGTTCTCTGGCCCAAAAAGATAATATCAGAAGGCCCACAGCCCACAGCCCACAGCCCACAGCCCACAGCCCGTGAGCCCGGAACCGGAACCGGACGGGCGGGCGGCGGCGGCGCGCGCGCGGTCTTTCCTCGAACCGAAGCACATCTAGGTCCTCCCTCCTTTAAGCACATGGGATACCCCTTGGGGTCCCAAACCCCAAACCAATTTCGAGTCTTATATACACAACAAACTCTTTCTTCCTCTACCGATGAGGGAGAATTGAACACAACACCACACTTTCCATGCTTCAAACACCTCACTTCGTGGACCAATATCTCTTTCATTTCTCAATGAAATTTGACGATTCTTGGCCCTACGGTTATCTACGTACTTAGTAGATCATGCATGTGTGAAGAACCGAATTCTCCAACATACGTAACACTAGTGTTTAAGCCGTTAAAGTTGGTCGGTCGCAACTCCCGCCAAAGGCAAATTTCCAACAATAACTTCTAGAGATTCCGGTGGCCATAGCTTTTTTTGCGACTTCCCATCAAGATTTTGTAGTAATGTTTAACTTTCAATATTCTCGAATTAAGCAAGTTCTGGTTGTATTTTTCACTTTGAGTTTGAGGGAGCGTGGTAGGATGTTAGACAATTAAATTCTTATGTTGGATATTATTATTTCTCACACTGGACAAATATCATAGGTATATTGTGGCTAACACATCTTAAATTTGTAAATTGTTCCACATTGGACAAATACCATAGGTGTATTGTGGCTAAACATCTTAAGTTCTTAAATGGATCCACATTGGACAAATAACAAAGGTGTATTGCGTCTAACACTTATAAATAGATAGGCGTGCCTTGAAAAGAATTGGGGTGAACCAAAGTTTGAAATAGTTAGATCAGCTAAGCAATTTGCTAGATTTTGTCTCCTCCAGCTTATAGCAGTTCATGGTGGTATATCAAGCTGGAGACAGTTTGTTTTCTTAGCAGTTAAAGTAGGGGCTTTATAGAAGTCTAGATATCAGAGTCTGGAAAATTGCCCCTTTTCGCATTGGAGCTCACAGGACTTTGATAGGTCCAGTAATTCGTAATTATACTATATGGTAAATTGGTAATAGTTGTTTTTGATATGCTCTTTTGATAATTTGATCAACCATCCGATGCAAGAGCAAATCTCAAGGAACTTTTTTTTCTTGCTTTTTACCATCTCTTGGAGTACTGATGCATAGGATTTAAAATTTAACTCATGTTAATGCTGATGGTTTATATGGTTGATTGCTGTGATCAAAATACCTTTTTTTCTTGTCTCAAGCACCAATCAATTGATTAATACGTCAAACTTGATGATTTTGGTTTGTTAGGGTGCTTAAAAGGGGAGGAAGGTTTCTTTGCCTTGAACTGAGCCACGTTGATATCCCCGTGTATAAGGACTTGTAAGTTTTTCTTGTCGTAGAATGGATGGCCTATATGCCTTCAGTTATTTATTATCACCATGCAATTGCACATCGATAAGAGGTCCATGAGTATTGTTTGACCTACTCAGTTAAATCTCAACTTTGTCCCATTTTCGCCTTCTTTGTTTGGATAAGTTCTAACTGCGTTTCAAAGATTATCACTTTTAATGGCGTCGCCCAAGACAGCTTAGTGGATTCCTTTGTTTTGCCAAATTGTTCACCAAAATAACCTAAGTACAGGGGAAAAGGGAAAAGAAAATAAAGCGTTCCCTCAGGCCTAGTTTGTAGTTCAAATAGCCATGTACTCTGAGTTGCTCTTTAATGGATGCTGCTTTATATACAAGAACTTCTGCAGCCTGGAACCCCCTAGTGGAACTTAGACAATCAATAGAGTTTTCTTGCATAAGTTAAACTGAAGTCTGCATATACTTCGCTGCTTGTGATATTTTAATTTGAAGTTGAAAACGTGCTCCTTAGATCAATATTTAGATAACATGATTAGCAACAGTTCTCTCTATCCATGGATTAAAAATCAGGTTGTGCATGATCTTTGTTTGTACTATGCAAGCCTTACTTCCGTAATATGCTGGTTTTCCTTCGGCTTGGTTAATCAAAATTTGAGATTTGTGAGTCCATTACTTGTGATAGTGCTTGTATGAGTTATCTCCTGCAGGTTTCAAATTTGCGTGTTCTTTTTTCCTTCAGGTATGAGGTCTACTCATTCTCAGTCATCCCAGCAGTTGGTGAGCTAGTGACAGGTGATCGAGAGTCTTATCAGTACTTGGTTGAGAGCGTCCGCCGTTTCCCTCCACAGGTATTAAGCATGGAACTTTCTTATCATTCGTAACAGCATCAGCTAATTTGTTGACAGTCATGGTGAATCCCGGCTAATGATCACTACCCGTGGATGGCTAAATATCACCAATTTGAGAACTCATATGCATAATTTTGCTTTTTGAGACCCTTGTGGTCCGGCCCTTCCCCGGACCCCGCGCATAGCTGGAGTTTAGTGCACCGGGCTGCCCTACTTTGTCTTCCTAGTACGATGAGACTTGTTATTGTGGTCATGGATGGATGCCTTTCTTAAAAGAAAGTTAAATTCTTAAAAGGTGCTTGGATATGAAGTGAGAAAGTATGGTTAGCATTTCTTAAAAAAAAGAGCAGCCCGGTGCACTAAGCTTCCGCTATGCGCGGGGTCCGGGGAAGGGCCGGACCACAAGGGAATTGCAATAAAAGGAAATTGCTCATATGTTGGAAAACTTTCCTTCTCTGTTACTTCAATTTGTCCTATTGTTCTTTTTTTATTTATTTAAATGTTCTGCATAGGATAGATAAGGGCATCCGAAGGGGTATATAAAGGAATTGAACAATTCCAAACATTGCCTTAAGGTTCAATGGTTGGATGATTTTCACAGATTCTTTCATATGACATCAAAGCTGACCTTTGGTAAGCCTGTCTCACGTTGGCATTCAAGATTATGGGTGAACTCCAAAAATTGGGTTCCCCTTGCTGGTGTGTGTTATAAAATGTCCCACATCACATGTATAAAGGAGAGTGTTCAAAGGTTTTGAATCTGTCCACTCAGTGCTTTAAAGTTTTTGAGTTGGTCTTTTAGGAGCATTACTAGAGATTCACCTACAATTTGTGCAACTGCTTCAGCCTTTTCACTAATTTTATTTTAATTGTATGCAGGAGCAATTTGCTAAAATGATTGCAGAAGCTGGATTTCAAAAGGTAGAATACGAGAACCTTGTTGGTAGAGTTGTCGCAATCCATTCAGGGTTGAAGTTTTAGAGTTGTTCTCAAAGTTAACGTGGGGCTGACTGGTTTTGGCCTTTATGGTACCTGGAAGATCTCCCGAAGAAATAGTTTTAAGGTTCACAATTGATAGGTCTTAGCCACATAGATGCAAATTGAGAAAGATGGTATAAAATGTATTTTAACATGTTTCTGGGAATGGCTATGCTTTTAATTTCCTGGGAGCAGCTGCAGCATGGCCTTTCTCATGAACTGTTTAAAGAAAATAGTAGCTTACAACAATTGTGCACCGGGCTGCCCTGCCCTTTTAGTAGCTTACAACAATATTACATTATTTGCAAGTTTGTGACTGTTAAATATGACAATATACACACAATATACAAGTGTATATTGCCATAATAAGTGCCACGATTTATGGCCATTAGTGGGCTCGGTTTTGTGGCTGATTTGGTAGATTAAGAATATTGTATATTTGGAAAATATATGTGTAGTATATTGTAATGTATTTTGTTACCATAATTAGGAATATACACTACCATAATTGTAGAGTTAGAATTATGGTAGAATAAGGTTTTAGGAATAGAATAGGAATAGGATTCTCCTATTTTGTATCTTGTATATATACCTATTCAATTAATGAAAATAATCAAGTGAATTATTTCTTTCATGGTATCAAGAGATTAGGTTTTACAAAAAAAATTCTCTCCCTAAATTTTTTGGACCTTCTCGGCCGAGAACCCCCCCCCCCTCGAGTTTCTCTCCCAAATTTCGTCTTCCGCTCTCAAAAATCTCTCTTAAATTTTCCCTCCTTCTTTGTTCTTTCAATATGTCTAAGAACAATTATCACTCTGCCCTCACAGTTTCCAATATCAAGAGTTGTATCCCTATTGTCCTTGAGATGGAAAACGTCCAATATGCGACGTGGGCGGAGTTGTTTAAAATTCACGCTATCTCTTATCAAGTTCTTCATCACATCATTCCTCCCGCTAGACCCCTTCCTGCGGAGGATCCTGAGTTATGGATTACACTTGATGCTACCGTTCTCCGGTGGATCTACGCCACTATTTCGGTGGACCTTCTACAGAAGATTATTGAGCCGGATACCACGGCTATGGCTGCATGGAATAGATTGCGTGACATATTCCAAGACAACCAACATTCACGTGTCGTCACACTCGAGCAGAATTCTCTCGCTCGAATGGATGAATTTTCGAACGTTTCGCATATTGCAAGAAACTAAAGGAGTTGGTGGATCAACTCAGTAATGTCAGCGCACCAATAACGAATAATCGTCTAGTTCTACTGGTTGGTCACGGCCTTTCGAGGCCTATAATGGGGTTGGAACTCTCCTTCACCAAAGCAACCCTCTTCCCGACTTCTATCAAGCCCGCCCATGCTTACTTTGGAAGAAGCGGGTTTGGCTAAAGCGACTACGGAGCAAGCCCCGTCGTCATGGTGGCGCCCTCTCCTAGTGCCGGGTTTTGTGAATAATTCGGGCCAAAACCATAATAATGGTGGCGGCAATAATAATCGCAAAAATAATAACAAAAACTGCGGGGCAAACGCCGCTGCGGTTCTAGTGGCGATTCCGGTGGTCGCCAGCGGCGCGGTGGGTCCCATCCGGTGAGCGATGGCCCACCACCCTGGCCCAAAGGTGGGGCCCATGGCGATGGTCGTGGGCAAAGAACCCTTACAATCACGCAGTGAATTCCAGCCGCCGATGGGTTGGCCAACACCCAGTGCCCAACACCCAAGAAGTTGGCGCCCACCGTCGATGGGCCCAACAACAAAGAATCTCGGCCACGCCCAAAGACCATCACGGACAGGAGTTCTTGGGCCCCGACCTCCGCAAGACCATCATGCAGCAGGTCCCACTCAGACTGATATCGAGGTCGCGATGCACACGTTGGGATTGACTCAATCGGACCCAAATTGGTACATGGACACCGGGGCAACTACTCACATGACTTCCAAATCAGGTACTCTCTCATCTTATTCCAATTTGAGCACCCCTCGATGGATAATTGTTGGTAATGACAGTTTTATTCCAATTCTAGGGTATGGTCAGAAAATATTGTCTCCCCCCAATCCACCCCTTATCTTGAAAAATACTTTACACGCTCCTAAATTGATTAAAAATTTAGTGTCTGTCCGAAAGTTCACATCTGACAATTCGGTTTCCGTTGAATTTGATCCTTTTGGTTTCTCTGTGAAGGATTTCAAGACGGGGAGCCATCTCATGAGGTGTGATAGTAGGGGGGATCTGTATCCTATCATGCCTGTTTTCAGTCCATCGAGTCAAGCCTTGCCATCAGCCTTTGCAGCCATCTCTCCTTCCATGTGGCATGCTCGTTTGGGCCATCCAGGATCTTCTATTTTATCAGTTTTAGATAAAAATAGCTTTATTTCTGTAAGGGTACGAGTCGTACTCCACTTTGTCAATCTTGTTCATTAGGGAAAATTGTTAAGCTGCCATTTGTAGATTCCAATTCTCATACTTCAATGCTATTTGATATTATTCATAGCGACTTATGGACGTCTTCTGTTCTTAGTTCATTGGGTCATCGATATTATGTTCTCTTTTTAGATGATTATTCTAGATTTTTGTGGACGTTTCCAATTGCGAATAAATCACAAGTGTTTTCCGTCTTCATCAAATTTAGAGCGTTCATTCGTACTCAATTCGAAAGAGAAATAAAAAATATTCAATGTGATAATGGGAAAGAGTATGACAATAGGGAGTTTCGAGAATTTTGTGCTAATAATGGGATAAATTTTCATTTTTCGTGTCCTCATACATCTTCACAAAATGGGAAAGCCGAACGCAAATTCGTTCCATAAATAATATTGTCCGAACTCTCTTAATTCATGCCTCCATACCTCCATATTTTTGGCATCATGCTCTACAAATGGTCACATATCTTCTTAACATAATTCCTTCTAAAGGTCTGACATATTCTTCCCCCCTCAAAATCCTATATAATAAGAACCCTTCTTATTCTCATCTTCGGATTTTTGGGTCCTTGTGTTATCCATTATTCCCATCCACCACAATTAACAAACTTCAGGCTCGGTCTACCCCATGTGTAGTTTTAGGTTATCCGTCGAATCATCGTGGTTATAAGTGTTTTGATTTATCCTCCAAGAAAATCATAATTAATCGCCATGTCATTTTTTATGAAACCCAATTTTCTTTTACCAAAGTTCATACTCCCGAGCCTAGGTCGTATAATTTTTTGGATGACCAAATATCCCCGTATATTATTTGGAATTTTTCGGACATATCCCGCACCCAAAATCCTCCACCATCGCCTCACGGGTCCCACGTTCCGCCACCAAGTTTGCTTTAGCGGATCGCCCCGCAATTGGGCCTGCCCAACCCACCTCGAACTGATCCGTAAGACACCCGTTTACGATTTGGGCCAAGATGCCCATCGCCGCCCGCCTGGTCTCCGACCAGAAAATTCCCAAAATTCCCTCACTTCCTCCTCGAGTCATAGACCGGTCACTCGTAGTCAGCGGGGCATATTTACACCTAAAAGACATTTTAATTTATATTCTGATGTCTCTAAATCCCCTTAACCCGCAATCCTGTGTCCGCATTAAATGACCCTAATTGGAAAATTGCTATGACTGATGAATATAATGCTCTTATTGATAATAAGACGTGGGAGTTGGTGCCCCATCCATATGGTATTAATGTTATCAGGTCTATGTGGATTTTTGCTTATAAGGAGAATTCAGATGGGTCATTTGCTCGACATAAGGCGCGACTTGTGGGTGATGGTAAGACTCAGCAGGTTGGAATTGATTGTGGTGAGACGTTTAGTCTGGTGGTCAAACCGGCTACCATTCGCATTGTGCTTAGCTTGACTCTTTCAAAGACTTGGCCAATTCATCAGTTGGATGTCAAGAATGCTTTCCTACATGGTGATCTCAAAGAAACAGTCTATATGCATCAGCCGTTGGGTTTCAGGGATCCCAACCGTCCTCATCATGTCTGTTTGTTGAAAAAGTCATTATATGGGCTTAAGCAGTCTCCACGGGCCTGGTATACACGATTTGCTGACTTTGTTTCGACTATTTGGTTCACTCACAGCATGTCAGATAATTCCTTGTTCATCTACCGCCGTGGTTCGTCATTGGTCTACATTTTGTTGTATGTGGATGATATCATCTTGACTGCCTCTTCCGATGCCTTGCGCCAGTCTATCATGGCCATGCTCAGTTCTGAGTTCGCTATGAAAGACTTATGGCCCTTAAGTTATTTTTTGGGGATTGCTGTCAAACGTCACTCAAGAGGTTTGTTTTTGTCTCAACGGAAGTATGCTGCTGAGATCATCGAGAGGGCTGGGATGTCATCCTGTAAGTCCACTTCTACTCCAGTTGATGCAAAACCCAAGCTTAGTGCCGCGGCAGGTGCACCATACGAGGACCCGACCCGCTATCGCAGTCTTGCAGGGCACTCCAAAGATCTTACATTTACCAGGCCGGATATTACGATCTTTCAGCAGGTGTGTTTATTCATGCATGATCCCAGAGTTAAGCACATGAATGCAATCAAACGCATCATTCGGTATATTCAGGGGACACTGGACTATGGGTTGCACTTGTATCCTTCTTCTACATCCACACTTGTCTCATACACAGATGCGGATTGGTGTGGTTGTCCGGACACCAGACGGTCTACGTCAGGATATTGTACAACTTGGTCTCCTGGTCTGCAAAGCGTCAGACGACTCTATCCCGCTCAAGTGTAGAGACATAATATCGAGGGGTAGCTAATGTGGTCTCAGAAATCGTGTTGGTTACGTAATTTGATGTTAGAACTTCATTGCCCCATTCAGAAGGCGACCTTAGTATATTGTGATAATGTTAGTACCATCTACCTCTCAGGTAACCCGGTTCAGCACCAACGCACAAAACATATCGAAATGGACATTCACTTTGTCCGTGAAAAGGTTGCTCGGGGGCAGGTACGCGTATGTCATGTCCCATCAAGATATCAAGTTGCAGACATCTTTACAAAGGGTCTTCCCTCGGTACTCTTTGAAGATTTTAGGGACAATCTCAGCGTTCGAAGACCGCCCTCTATGACTGCGGGGGTGTGTTAAATATGACAATATACACACAATATACAAGTGTATATTGCCATAATAAGTGCCACGATTTATGGCCATTAGTGGGCTTGGTTTTGTGGCTGATTTGGTAGATTAAGAATATTGTATATTTGAAAAATATATGTGTAGTATATTGTAATGTATTTTGTTATCATAATTAGGAATATACACTACCATAATTGTAGAGTTAGAATTATGGTAGAATAAGGTTTTAGGAATATGATTCTCCTATTTTGTATCTTGTATATATACCTATTCAATTAATAAAAATAATCAAGGAAATTATTTATTTTCAGTGACTTCACAAGAGTTATTTTCTTCTAGCTGCAGTAAGTAAATCTGAAGCTCAGTTATGAATAAGTTGACTGTTGAAGTCAACAATATCCAGTTTTGTAGCTTGATTACTTAAACATCAACAGAATTTGTAGTTCAGTTTACAATGAAAAATATGTTATTTGGCTCCACTTGGGGGTAGTTTACTCGTAAATTTTATGCTGATGATGCCATTCTGGGAAATTTCTCTACTAAGGTCTTCTTATGTCTTGACACATCTTCATACTTGCTCGATTTCTTCTTTTTCCTTGCATCTCGTCGTGAAAGAAGTATTGTAAGGGAAGTTGAGGACCAAAGCACATTCAAGAAAAGCTTGCCCAACAAAGAGAAGAAAAAAAAGCAAGACAAACAAATATAGTTTCAGTCTGCAAAAACTCAATTTTTATTTTTGAAAGTTCAGTTGAAAGTTTTCAACTAAACACCACCAAACTTTTATGAATACCAAAAATGACAATTTCAATTAACTAAGTGATGCCATTTTTAACTTAGCATTAGTCTCTCTCTTCTCATTCTGTTAATCATATTTAACCAATAGTTCCTACAATCTCTTCCTGATTTTCTTTGCTCCTCTTTGAATCACTACTACTTTTGATTCCGCTTCAAGGACGTGTCCTGATGATTAATGAAGATCTCAGATTCAATTATCAGCAGAAATAAAACACGAAGGGACTTCTCAAAATAATTTTGATTCTCAAAGAAACAACTACTTAAATGTTTAGGCAAAGTGCATAAATATTCCTCCCATGACTTAGTAACAGTTAAAGACAATTTGACTTTTAAAGTAATTTTAGTAAAAAAAATATCTTCACCCATTTATTCATCCTTGTATACTGAGAAAAATCCTTTCTATATTCATTTTTATTTTTCTATAAATAAAATACATTTCTCTCCATCCTCCTTTAGTGTTTTTTGGGGGCTGTAGCCATGGCTTACTCCTTATATTCCACCATACCCAAAAAACCTCTAAGCTCAATCTTCAACTCTGTTCACAAATTCGTTCTGTCACCATCGCCATTACTCTTTCCTTCTCTTCACCATCGGTATTGCACATGGTCCGTGTCAGCTATTTCATCTTGTGTAGCTGAGACAGATGAACACTATATCACAAGTCCTGGACTTGTTGCCAAAGAATATGCTGATCTAAATCTCGCTGACAAATTCTCTGAGGTTTGAGATATTTAAATACTTCTAACTGTTTTTACTTCTTAAAATCCAATGTACTACTAAGCATATAGTGTCTAATTATCATTTTATTCAGCATTAGATAAATACATACACTCCATGGGAAAAGGGGTAAACATAAGTTTTTCTATATGACTGTCACATATTTTTGCCTAATGTTGCGTCAAATTCAGCTATGATGAATTCATTTTCGGTTTAACTTAGATGCAAAGATTTTTTACTCAGTATAGTTTTAACCTAGGATAACATGTTAGTTAAGTATCATTTTTATTGGGTTTCTAATTGATGCATATCATAGAGATTTATCCTTAATTACATTATAACCGACCTGATTGTGTAAATATTTTTTATAGTGTGGGTGCATGAAATTATAACTCTTCATTTTTTGTACTCCCGTAGCATAATTTACGCCAAAAGTTGGGTCAAATGGGCATATATCATTTAAGGTCGGGGACGTTAGTAGGATTAGTTTTTGGGCACATAAGAGGTGTGGGGAGAATGTGTTATCCAGCCAAAGAGACATGACAGTCCAACAAATTTGTAGGTCTCACGAGGGGGGTTTTCACTGGGACTTGAGATTCAAAAGGAAACTTCAAGACTGGGAGATGGAAGAGTTTCATAATTTGATTGAGTTTTTGTATGGGTTAGTCACACCAAACAACTTGCCAGATGTATGGAGATGGAAGGTGATACAATATTAATTGCGGAATTGAAAGAAAACAAGTTAAAAGAAAGACACAAAGAATTGGAATAAAAAACAACCCAAAGTATATTAAACAATGGACCTTAATTGATTAACCAAAATAAACACCTAGCCTATTAGATGGACTTCAAGGGAATTGAATTTCCAAGCAACCCAAACAAGTTCAATGACAAGCTTCAACAAGCTCTCAACATTCAAGTTCTCAAGGAGAAACATAAACAACAATATTCAAGATCAAGATAATCTAAGGAATGAAATGACTTAAGGTTCCTATTTATAGTCTAGGACTAACTTATTACACAAGAGGCCCAAAAGTGACACTCTTGGATTGCAAAAATAGCCAAAATGTTGCCCTGTCACACTCTGCTCTTGACCTGCGAATCGCAGGCAGTGTGTGTGACATGATCTGCGATTCACAGGTCATGTCCTTCAGTGATTGCTCCTTCCGCGGTTGTTTGGCATGGGCTGCGAACCGCAGGCCCCACCTGTGGCACCATCTGCGATTCGCAGATAGTGTTTTCTGCACCATTTGTTGTCTTTTCATCCTCCCATGCTATCATAAACACTTGAAAGCCTCGGGATGGTGCTAAAGTATGCTCAAGGATGTTCATCTTCATGAATAGGTCTTGTAATGCTTGAAGTTCACGGGCTTGACTTCTCGTGAACGGTCTTGATGGAACTCGGTTTGCATAGGCATCCTATGCTATTACTCAATTTGAAGGATTCACCTCGACATGGTGGAAAACGCAAGTAAAGTTTAGGAGAACCAATGGACTTCCTCCAACTCCTACTTGGGAAGAATTGAAGACCATCATGGCAAGAAAGTATGTGTCCGATCGGTACAAGCAAGAACCACTAAAGAAGGTCTACACCTTGAGACAAAATCTCAAGAGTGTAGAGGAGTATTATGCTGAATTCTAACTTGTGAAAATGAGGATTGATTTCGAAGAAGAAGAATTGAATGCCGTAACTCGGTTCTGAGCCTGGTTGAATAGAGAGATCGCATCCCAAATGAGACTTCACCATTATAATGATCTTGATGAAACACTTGAAGCGCCAATTGAAATTGAGAAGGATCTCAATGAGGATAAAGCGGTCAAATCCAAGGGGTATTCGTTTTCATGGAGCAAGAACAAAGAATGAGGAACTTCTTCCTCCAATTGGCAAAAGAACAAGGGCAACATGCAAGATTCCAAGAAGCCCTTTGTCAAGAATAATCAAGTTGGGAAACAACCTTCCAAGTTTGCACCAAAGGAAGGAGGTACTAATGCTAAACCCCTCTAATTTTTCAAGTGTCAAGGATATGGTCATAGAATGAGTAAGTGTCCCAATTGGAGGACATTCGTTGTAAAGATTGAAGATCCTTGTAGTGATAAGGATGAGATGGAGTATGAGGAGGTTGATGAAGGAGTGCACAAGAAGATGATGATTGTGTAGATGATGAGTGAAGTGAGTGAGATGAGGATGTTACCTTTCCATGTGGGTTAGCAAGGAGAGCCTTGTTAATCAAGAAGATGCCTCAAGAAGGGGAGCTCACCGTTCCAAACTATGTAGTGAGGAGGGCAATAATAAGGCTAGGGATGATCCTAGCCAAAGGGAAAACCTCTTCCATTTCAAATGTCTCATCAAAGGAAATGTGTGTTCATTGATCATTGATAGCCGAAGTTGTGCTAATGTAGCAAGTACCACCTTGGTGGAATTCTTGAAGCTTCCGACCGCCAAACACTCAACTCCATACAAGCTCCGGTGGTTGAATGAATGTGGGGAGTTTAGGGTACACAAGCAAGTCTTGATCAAATTTAAGATTGACAAATACCAAGATGGGATAGTATGTGATGTGGTGCAAATGCAAGCTTGCCGTGTGCTACTCGGAAGGCCTTGACAATATGATAGAGCTACGAATCATGAAGGGAGAACCAATTGGTACTCATTTGTGCATGAGGGGCACAAGCGTGTTCTATATCCGTTATCACCTTTGCAAGCCAATGAAGTCTACCGGAAGATGAGGGAATTAAAAGGAGAAAAGCAAGGGTACAGAAAGAAGTAGTGGAGAAGTTGAAGTCGTAGGGGGAAGTGACATGGTGAAAGCACCTAGGAGGAAAGAGAAAGTGACTCTCTTAGCTAGTTTAGGGGAGATTAGGGTGGAGATGGAGGAGCAACACCCGGTGGTCCTTATCATGCATAGGGACTACTCTTTGCACACTAACGAGCTAACCTCTTTTTTGCCTAGTTGTATTTCTTCTCTTTTGCAGGATTATGATGATGTGTTTTCCTCGGAACTTCCCAAGAGATTGCCTCCCTTAAGAAGGGGAATTGAGCACCAAGTAGATTTTGTCTGGGGGTCACAATTGCCAAACAACCTAGCTTATAGAGCCAACCCGGAGGAAACCAAAGAACTTCAGAGACAAATAGATGAACTTCTTGAAAGGGGAGTTGTGCGAAAGAGCATGAGTCCATTTGTTGTGCCGGTGATATTGGTTCCCACGAAGGATGTATCATGGCATATGTGCGTGGATTGTAGAGCCGTCAACAGGATCACGGTAAAGTATCACTATCCCATACCTAGACTTGATGACATGTTGGATGAATTAAATGGTTCACGTGTCTTTTCAAAGATTGATTTGAGGAATGGGTACCATCAAATCCGAATGAAACCTGGAGATGAATGGAAGACCGCATTCAAGACCAAGTTTGGTCTCTATGAATGGTTAGTGATGCCTTTTGGTCTCACTAACGCTCCTAACACTTTCATGCGTTTAATAAATCATGTGATGAAACCATTCATTGGAAAATTCGTGGTTGTTTACTTTAATGACATTTTAGTGTATAGTAAAACCATGGATGAGCATGTTAATCATTTGAAATGTGTGTTTGAAGTGCTTAGGCAAGAACAACTTTATGCTAATGTGGCTAAATGCTCTTTTTGTGTTGATGAAGTTTTCTTGGGCTTTGTTGTGAGTTCAAGGGGCGTAGAGATGGATGGATTCAAAATAAACGCTATTAAGAATTGGCCAACTCCTAAATCCATTGGTGATGTGAGAAATTTTCATGGATTGGCTAGTTTCTATAGGCGGTTGTTAAGGGATTTAGTACCATAGCATCTCCCTTGATCGAGGTAATCCGAAAGGATAAACCTTTTTCTTGAGGTGAGGAGCAAGCAATGGCTTTTGAAACATTGAAACAGATGCTTAGCTCCGCACCATTGTTGCAATTACGACTTTGATAACTTTTTTGAAATTGAATGTGATGCTAGCAAAGTAGGTATTGGTGACGTTTTGATACAAGTCCAAAAACCCATTGCCTATTTTAGTGAAAAGCTTAAAGGTGTGACTTTGAACTATTCCACCTATGACCTTGATCTATATGCTTTAATTTGAGCTTTGGGTAATTGACAACATTACTTGTGGCCTAAAGAGTTTGTGGTTCGGACCGATCATGAGTCCTTAAAGCATCTTAAAGCCCAAGGAAGGTTGAACAAACGGCATGCCAAATGGGTTGAATTTCTTGAGACTTTCCCTTATGTAATCCAAGACAAAAAGGGGAAGGATAATGTTGTGGCCATGTTGTGGGATTTCATTGGGTATGTTGTTGTTGTTGATGATGATAATGTTGTGGCGGATGCTTTGCCCCGTAAATATGTTTTGGTTAATACTGTCTTCCAAATTGATGTGTTTTGAAAGTTTGAAGGCATTGTATCCCGAGGACCCCAAGTTTGCGAAAATCTATCAAGATTGTGAAAATTGGGAAAGGGAAAAGTGGCTTAAGGATAGGTCTTCTACTCCTTTTGCTAAATTTGATGGTTACTTGTTCAAGAACAAGCGACTATGTGTGCCCATGAGCTCTTGGAGGAAACTTTGATGGGGTTTGATGAGTCACTTTGGGATTGATAAAACCAAGAGAATCCTTGAAGAACAATTTTATTGGCCAAAAATGCGCAATGATGTTGCTAAAATTTGTGGCCAATGTGTTGAATGTCGCGGTGATAAGTCCCGACTCCTTCCCATGGATTGTATACCCCTCTCCCCACCCCTCAAAGACCTTGGCTTGACATTTTTATGGACTTTGTGTTGGGCTTGCCAAGGACTAAAAGAGTCAAAGATAGCATTTTTGTTGTTGCTGATCGCTTCTCTAAGATGGCTCATTTCATTGCTTGTTATAAGTGTGATGATGCATCTCATATTGCCTCTTTGTTTGTTGAAAATGTGGTCAAATTGCATGGTATTCCCAAAACCATAGTGAGTGATAGGGATTCGAAATTCCTTAGCCACTTTTGGAAAGAATTGTGGGGACGACTTGGTACGAAATTATTATTTTCTACATCTTGTCACCCACAAATCGATGGCCAAACTGAGGTTGTGAATATGACTTTGGGTTTTATGCTTAGGGCCATGGTTAAAGGGAAACTAGCATCTTGGGAAGATCAATTGCCTTTAGTTGAATTTGCATATAATAGAGTCATTCACAGTCCTATTGGCATGTCTCCATTTGAGGTTGTTTATGGTTTTAATCCACTAACCCCTCTAGATCTCACCCCTTTGTCTCAAGATGTTGTTTTGAGTTTAGATGGAAACAAAAGGGCGAAGCCATTAAGAAGCTACATGAGAAAGTGAAGTCTCACATTGAAAAGAGTAATCAAGATGTGGCCAAAAGGGCAAACAAGGGTCGGAAAAGAGTTGTGCTTGAACCGAGAGATTGGGTTTGGGTACACTTTCGCAAGGAGAGATTCCCCAACATTAGGAAAGCAAAGTTGATGCCTAGAGGTGATGGTCCATTCGAAGTGCTTGAGAGGCTCAATGACAATGCCTACAAAATTGACCTACCTCCGGAATATCAAGTCCACAACACCTTCAACATTTGTGATCTGACACCAAGGATAATGAACCCTTAAATTTGACAATTTTTTCTCAAAAAGGGGAGAATGATGCAAATCGAGTTCCATCAAAACCGTTCACGAGAAGTCAAGCCCGTGAACTTCAAGCATTACAAGGCCTATTCATGAAGATGGACATCATTAAGCATACTCTAGCACCATCCCGAGGTTTCCAAGTGTTTATGATAGCATGAGAGGACGAAAAGACAACAAATGGTGTAGAAAACACCATCTGCGAATCACAGATGGTGCCACAGGTGGGGCCTGCGGTTCACAGCCCATGCCAAACAGCCGCAGAAGGAGCAATCACTGAAGGACATGACCTGTGATTCGCAGATCATGTCACAGACACTGCCTGCGATTCGCAGGTCAAGAGCAGAGTGTGACATGGCGGCGTTTTGGTTATTTTTGCAATCCAAGAGTGTCACTTTTGGGCCTCTTGTGTTTAGTCCTAGACTATAAATAGGAACTTTAAGTCATTTCATTCCTTAGATTATCTTGACCTTGAATATTGTTGTTTATGTTTCTCCCTGAGAACTTGAGTATTGAGAGCTTGTTGAAGCTTGTCATTGAACCTTGTTTGGGTTGCTTGGAAATTCAATTCCTTTGAGGTACATCTAATAGGCTAGGTGCTTGTTTTGGTTAATCAATTAAGGTCCATTGTTTAATATACTTTGAGTTGTTTTTTATTCCAATTCTTTGTGTCTTCCTTTTATCTTATTTTCTTTCAATTCCGCAATTAATATTGTATCAGAAGGAGAGTGGAGATGGGATTATCAAGGTTAGCTCTTTTTATTAGAAGTTACATGTGAGAGAGGAATGTACTTCCCCCATGACGCTATATGATTCCTAGAGCTCCAAGGAAGGTGTGTTTCTTTGTATGGTTAGCGGCTAGGGGCGCGATCTTAACTACAGAGAATTTGAGAAAGAGGAGGATCAACTATGTCAGTTGCTGCTTTTTATGTGTAAGAGTACAAGTGAAAATGTTGATCATCTTCTTTTGCACTGTAAGGTGGCCAACCGGTTATGGAGGGGGGCCCTCAACTTGTTTCACATGAAATGGGTGATGCCGGGTATAATGAAGGAGGCCTTGCAAAGTTGGACTCATAGGAAGGGAAAGAGAAGCCCAAGAGCATGGAGGGTTGCCCCCTTAGCAATCATGTGAGTTATTTGGAAAGAAAGAAATACGAGGGCATTTCATAGGAGTGTTTTGTCTCTAGTTACTTTTTGGTGTACTCACGAGGTCCCTATTTGTATAGGGGATTGAATATCTTTTGTTTAGAATCATATTTTGATGTAGCTTTGGTATATGGCTTGTATACGGAGTTTTCCCAATTGTTAAATAAAATTATTTTGCTTATCAAAACAAATTGTGCCGTTGTCGTCATTTTTGATACTCCTCTCACATAATTATTGCCAAAAGTTGGTCAAGTGAGATATTGATGAAGTCGTTTATTTGGATTAAATTACATAATTTAATGACGAGAAGGTAAAATGACGGGTTGATAAAATTGTATCTAAATGTGATTTGTTGCAATATCTGTGTGCATTTATATACTCACATTCATCAAATGATGTGATAGGATGTTGGCAATCTTCGAATAAGGCAGCATGTCAACCCTCTGCGACATGCTCTCATGGTACACATTATGGCTCTTTATATATGTGAAGCTTCTCTTTTCCTATTACCCCAGCTATAATTTGTGAAACTTTACTTTAGAAAAAAATTCAGGATGCAATAGAACATAAATTTTCAACTCAAATGATTTTTTTTTTGTTTTGTTGTATAATTTATCATGAGAAGATTCCTGCAGAAGCACCAAACTGGAAGGAGGTGTTCGAGGATGCAACATTGCCTCTGATGGTGGATATTGGGAGTGGTAGGAACATGTTTGCCTTTTGATTTCTTTACCATTCTATTTGTTTTAGTTTACATATGACGTATCATGATATGTATAATAGTGGGGGATTATGGACAAAAAATAAATCCACTTGGTTTCAGACTGGATACAACCCAAGGTCATTTTTCCGTTTAAGATCTAGTCGTTTATTATGGTCCAACAGTTATCTGTGACAAACTGGATAGGGTGACTTTTGTAAATTGGGCCGTAGGTAAAAATGTCTTTATCCGATACGTAGTAATGAAGGGTGAAAGTAACACCAATATCCTTTGTAACAGCTAAATGTATTTACTTGTTAAACTTTTGGAATACAGTGACTTTTGTAAATGAACTTCTTAGAGTCTCCCTGCTTTGCTAATGGCTAATTCATGGTCCATTTGAGTTCTGATATGTTATGTGTATGTGTTAATGTGTACATGTTAGCTTCTGTGAGGACATCTGACTTTCTGGACTTGCTTGGTGCCACATATCATTAAAGCTTTTGTTATCTTAAGACAATTTACACTTGTCACTACACAGACATACAAGTCTTTTACCAGAATAAAAGAAAGTCTTGACAAATACCAAACCTAATGTAGGTGTAACTACAACAATGAACCATTAATTCCAGCTGGTTGGTATTCACTATATGGATCCTTTACTTCCATTTTATTATGTTCTTAGCCAAAATATACAATGACTCTATTTTAGGCGTGTTTAGACTTTTTATTACCTTCAATCATACTGCGCCTACATATTAGTGTATCTCGAGGTCTATGTACCATCTGAAACAACGTTCATGTTATCCTCTTGTGTTCTATTTGCAGCCATCTGTCAGTTGTATCCATTTTTTATTTGTCCAATCTCATATGGCCACACTTTTATGTAACATCTCTATCACATTCATCTTGTGGATATTAGAGATCCAACATTCACTCCTATATGATATTGTTAATCTTTCAATTTTTCTCACATATTTTCTATTTTTTCTCTTCCCTTCATCCTTTAGATTCCATTGTCCTATAGTCTTGTAATTTCTTATTTCTTAGAAAGGAGATTGCAGGTAGTGGGAGATTTCTTATGTGGCTTGCTAAGAGAAATTCTTCATCCATGAATTATCTGGGATTGGAAATTCGGCCTAAGGTATGTCGACAAGAATCTTGTCTTGTAAAAATTACTTTCATTCTGTTTATATACTAGTATTTGTTCTGTTTTGGCTTCTGAAAATGTGGTACTGTGGTACTTATGGTTGAGACTATCTTTTCCTTCTGCAGTTGGTCACACGGGCCGAGTACTGGGTAAACGAGCTGGGTCTGAAAAATGTGTAAGGCTTGGAAAAGTCCTGATAGTCCACTTAAGAAATGTTTATGAACACCTGTTAATGTATATCTAAATGCAGACACTTCATCTCTACGAATGCCATGGTTTCCTTCCAACAACTTGTGTCTACATATCCTGGACCACTAATGCTAGTTTCAATCTTGGTGAGTTCTCTTTTATGCTGGAAGTATGCAGGAAGGTTTTCTTGTGCCAATGACCCTTTCTTGTATGCTTGAATTTTGGTTGACTTAAAGCTGAATAGTTAGTTGCTCATGTCTGCAGTGCCCAGATCCACACTTCAAGAAAAAACATCATAAAAGAAGAGTGGTGCAGAAGCCTTTGGTTGACTCCATAGTGAATAATTTAGCACATGGTGGACAGGTACCTGCTCGGAGCTTCTAGAGTGTAGATTAGTTGACCATTCTTCTGTGTGCATAGATTACTTGGTATACTTGTTGATGGTGGTCTCTGTGCATTTTTCAGTTTGCCAACTTCTATTTTGGCTTTTTAGCGCCTGGTTTGGTGTATCATTAGGTAGTGCCATAGTGTTTGAACTTTTAAGTGATTCAAACCTAACTTGTATAGTATAACTGTTTAAACATAACACTATTTGATCTTCGTAGGGAAAAATAAGTATATGATCTGGGACGTCTTAGAATGCACTAAGAACTATTTTGCATCTTTTACTGGGCATAGGTAACATATGATGACTCTGATTCAATGCAGGTTGCATCTTGTCCATGATCTCACTTCCGAATATTCGTAGACTTGCTCCCAGCTTACAACTCTATTGGCTGTGATCCTAGTATGATTCCCCCCATCACCAAAAAAAACATATGAGCCTTCATGTGTGCAGCAATTATATGCTTACATTTCAGAAGAAAAAAAATGGTTTTAAGTAATTGTTCGAGGTGTAGAATTACCCCAAATCTCCTATTTAGAGCTGACTGTATTTGCTTTAGCTGATGATTGTTTTATGTTAGTAGTCAAAAGAAGTTGTTGTATTAAAAAACAAAAATGTCAATGTAAGGATGAAGAGTTGCCAAGATTTATCCTTTCCGGTTGTGAAGTAGGGGTCACCTTAAGAAAGAAAAAACTTCCCTTTCTTTCTCTTCTTTATTTTGGTTTTATCCCTTCGACGAATTTCAGAAGGATCTTTTTGGTACTGAAGTCTTCAATCTGTGAGGAAGTAGCCCAAACTAAGCTTCATTTAGTTCAGTTTAGTTTTAGTTTAGGTTAACAATAACTTGAAGCAAATTGCTACAGTGCTTGAAGATGATATAGTTTATCTTGGCTTTAGTGGAAAAGAGAGATTTTGACAAAACGAAAATATTGCTACAAATGGAATGGCTTACAAAGTCCATAGTCTAAGGAGAGAGATATGATAGATGACACTGATCATATTAATTACCTTAAAACACGGAAATGATTTTTAATAGCTGAAGAACAAAAAGCTAGTTCAATTAAGAAAGCTATGTTCGTTGTTGGCTGTATGTACCTTTGACAGCAATGACATATATATCAATGTCCATTTAAAAAAAAGAAGACATATATATCAATGTCAGTCCAGTTGAAGTTGAAGCATCATCAATTGCCCAACTACGCATACATTAGTTCTCATTGGTGTCAGGGACTGGACAAGGGAGAGTGAAGGGATATGCAGCATATGGACTTGGATCCAGGGTTGTGCAAAGTAGATGATCCAAAACTTGTAACCGAGGTGTTAGCTCCAACTGTCTCAGATCCTTTTAAACTTTGACCCCTTTCTCCAAACTTGTGATTTACTTTGCTTGATATCACCAAATATCATGATGTCAATTTTCAGTGGTCTCAGAGGAAAAACGTAACACAATGCTTTAACAGGTCGTTATCTACTCTATCTTATAAATAAAATGGTCTACCATTATCTAACCTTCATGTAGGCCCTAAAATAAGTCCGTTTTGATTTGAGAGCAGTGTACATGGCTGCACAAAAGTGACAGTAAAGTCCGATTATAATTTTTTTTTTCTTCTGAATAAAATCTAGCTTCAGGTTTGTTTCATAAACGTACTGCACATCCTTTTCATCTTATTCTATGTTTTTTAGAAAATAAAGCACAAAAATGAGCAAGTGCTTATTATTTCTGCCGAGCCTCACATGCATAATCCTTTTTTTTTTGCATTACACCCTGAGCTTCCGAATTGATGGCTGACAGGTCTTTATACAATCTGATGTACTCGATGTGGCGCTTGACATGAGGAACTATTTTGATGCTGTGCCTGATAAACTTGTACATACAGATAGTGTTGATCCAAGCTTACCTTGTGATGGTGAAGGATGGGTCTTAAACAACCCAATGGGGATAAGAACTGAAAGGGAGATCCATGCAGAATTTGAAGGTTGCAAGATCTACAGAAGGGTATACAAAAAAGTTCAACATTAATTCTCCGGTTCATAACTTGCTGTTTGGGAGTATGGATCACACAATTTTGCTCTTAGTCTTCTCCGGGCATTAGTGTTTCTAGGATCTTTGAAGTGCCCTTTAATACATATATCTTTGTACAACTCGAGCTAAAAGCCTCGTGCAATGCGAGTTCAATTTATGGGGGCGTGAAGTTAGAGGGAGTGCTTGTGGTTGCTTGATGACATAATGAGACTCCGTCAAAAAGGAGGTATGTAAGTTACACATCATATGCACAAAAAGATTCGCAATATAACTAGGACGATGCTTTTAAGTACACTTGCTCTCTTCTTTTTTCTCTTCATTTTTTCTTCACTGTAGTGTTATCTTGTAGGTTCTTGTCTTTCAATTTCCTGTTACTATATGTTATTTCTTGTATTCCGATTATCGTACTAGTTGATGCATTTACTGTTAAAATTTCTCCATTAATGTTTATCTACAATATTTTGCTATGATCTCTTTACTTTACTTTACTTTCTTCAAACTTTATCTAACCTTTTTTGTCATGTGTTCTCTTGAGCCGAGGGTCTTTCGGAAATAACCTCTCTACCTCCCAAGGTAGAGGTAAGATCTGCGTATACTCTACCCTCCCCAGACCCCACCATTTGAGATTACACTGTGTATGTTGTTGTTGTTGTCTTTGTACCATGAAATGTGTTGTTTTTAGTTGGTATATTAGAAGTTTCTTGGCTAACTAGGCAAAGATACTGGTCAATCTGAAATAGTTCGTGTTTTCACCAACAAGAGGAACTATGGGGTCCGACAGGTTCAATTCTCTGATTTCTTGAAAGGAAAGAATATGAAACTTTCAAGGAGATTCTAAGACATGACATTTTTGTGGCAACGAGCCCATTTGATGACATCTGCGCCCGAAGCCAAAATACTTTCAATTTAAAACTATATACATGTCAAGATTTATATTTGAATTGGTCTTGATTTTGGTTATAGAATATTGTATTCGTGCTGACTATTCGAAAAAGAGGTGGGAGAGTAGCACCTTTCTTTTCATGACGAATCACATGCTTTGCGTGTTTTGTAATTAAAGGCAGAGTTAGAATTTGAAGTTTACTAGTTATGAACTTGCAACTGAACTCTTAGCTCGTTTTAGTACTCGGTTCACATTTAATTAATTTTCTAATACAAATGTAGGATTTAAGCAAAAACTATTGAGCTCGTCCGATATTTGAACTTGTATCAAATACTGTAAAACTGCCCCTAGCTTTGTTTGTCAACTATGTGCCTTTATGACCAAAAAGCTTAAAGGGCCTCTAAACAGAACCCATTGCGCATCACATTGTTTGATATGGATCTGCAAAGCCAAAGCCAAAGCCGAAGCCAAAATTGCAATATTTGGCATCAGATTTTGTAATTGAAGAGAAGAGAATTGGGATTTATCCTTCCTTTCAATTAATTTTACCCAATTATCACCCTTTTGTTTATGTAGCGTTCTTTTGGAGCTGTGCAACTTTCTAATGAAAATGGGCCACTTTAATTTATTCTTAAACTTTTCTTTGCTCCAAATTCGGGAGGGTAAAGAACTTCCCCATTTGGTCAATTATTATTTTTTTGGGGCGCTGGGTTCTTTGTCTTAATTAAGTAAACTAAAATATTATTTTTTGATTTGAAATTGTTT